>CAUYPK010126081.1:0-42992 GCA_963574355.1 Loris lydekkerianus
CCAGATCCAAGTGGAAATGTTTTCAATTTTACTCTATTCCCTATCATTTTGGCTGTGGGTTTGCTGTAGATGGCCTCTATCAGTTTAAGAAATGTCCCAGCTAGGGGTATTTTCTTAAGTGTTCTAATCATGAAAGGATGCAGGATATTATACACAGTTATGATTTAACAAAATATAATTTTGCTAATATAAAAAATAAAAATAAAAAGACAAGGAGCTATAGCCAGAGGAGCCCTTCTAAGTCCCAGGTAAACTAGGGGCCGCCATCCAGAAGCATATTTCTACCATCTCTGCTCTAGAGATGTGCATTCTCAACTAATCTTTCTATTATCTTCAAAAATCCTAAAGGAAAAAGTCTCTCCAGATAATGACACCAAAGAGATATCTGGTTTGGGTCGATTCCATTAAGTTACACCAATCAAAACTCTTGCATCTTTACATGGTATGATTAAGTGATCAAAAAAAGAAAAATAGGAAATGGCCAACAAGAATTTTTGTTTTTAATTCAGCTCAACTATGAGTTGAACATATACAAAGGAAAACAACAGTAATTTGGCTTTTTTGAGTCTGTTACTTGGCAACAATTGTAAAGCATGATGCTGCTGAAATTGGCAAGAGCAGGGAAACAACATTCTGCTCCTATCTGAGTAGCAGGAGTGTAAACCAACAAAACCTTTCCAGAGGGCTGTTTGACAATTTAAAGGGAAGGCTTTAAAGTAAAAACATTCTCTTTGGCTCAGAAATCCCATTCTAGGAATGTAGCTTAAGGAAATTGTTGGCAGATCTACGAGCTATCTGTTTGAGAATGTTTGTCACAATGTCTTTTAAGATGGGAAACACTATAAACAACCTAAATAGCAAATAGCTGCTATTGGTCGAGCATATCGCAGTGCATGGAATAGAATACAACACAGTTAATTTTTCAATAGTGATTTAAGAAACACACACTGTAGTGCAAACTAGCCATTGAAAGATATTCATAAGGAATTCCTAAATGGAAAAAAAAAAGAGTTATCAAATTATGACTACAATAAAATCTCCCCTTCTTTAAAAATAAAAAATTTATAAATGTGGCTAGAAAAAAAGTCTGAAAGGCTATGTAACAAAACATTAATAGAAACTATCTCTGAGTCCCAGGATTATCAGATTTTTTTTTAACTTTTTAATTTTTTTTTTCTTATTTTGGAAACTTTAGAAAATATGTAAATGCACCAAAGAAGATTTTTTAAAAAATTACTTGATAAAACACAAGGAGTGAATCCTAAGGTAAACGATGGGTAATAATGACGTGTCAATGTAGCTTCATCAATTGTAACAAATGTCCCATTCTGGTGGGGGGTGTTGTTGGGGGAGAGGCGCTGTGTGTGTGCCGGGGTGGGGGGCACAATGTGTATGGAAACTCTCTGCACACTGTGCTCAATTTTGCTTTAGAAAATAAAGTATATTAATTTAAAACTGCTTTAAAATATTTTAATTTTAAAAATAATAAAGCCTATTAAAAAAATAACTGTACACCAGCACAGTATCACTTCTGCCATTTTCTGTTGATGAAGCAGTCACAGGACCAGCCACATTTCAAGGGCTATGGAAGTCATCTCTATCTCATGATGGGGAGTGGCAGTCACTTTGCATAAAATGCAGAATAAGAGGTGCCTGTGGCTCAAAGGGGTAGGGTGCTGGCCCCATATGCCAGAGGTGGTGAGTTCAAACCCAGCTCCGGCCAAAAACTACAATAAATAAATAAATAAATAAATAATAATAAAAAAAAAAACCTTAAAAAAAAAAAATGCAGAATAAGAGCTATCCTTGCATTGTTGTAGCCATCTTTGAAAATTACAATCTGCCATTTGACGATTTATTTTTCTCAGATTACTATGAGGGTACATACACAATGAGGCTGCACTGTTTGCATTTATAAGGTGAAGTCTGAGATGCAGTTGTGTCCTTCACTCAGAAAGTGAGCATTGCAGCCACTGGGTGGGAACTCACCAGCCCTCTTCCTCCTTCTCATCTTCTTGAACTTAATTGAGTTTTTCCCTAATGTGGGACTGTAGTTGTTAATCTATTAGTTTCAATTTAGCATTGTCAATTCACAATCACAAAGATGTGGAAACAACCCAAGTGCCCTTCAAACCATGACTGGACTAACAAACTGTGGCATAAATACACCATGGAAGATTCTTCAGCCATAATAAAAGACAAATTTGTGTGTGTGTGTGTATGTGTGTGTGTGAGATGGAGTCTCACTATGTCACCCTCTGTAGAGTGCAGTGACATCACAGCTCATAGCAACCTCAAACTCTTGGGCTTAAACAATTCTTTTGTCGTATCTGCCCAAGTAGCTGGGACTACAAGCAGCTGCCACAATGCTCGGCTATTTTTTGGTTGTAGTTGTCGTTGTTTGGCAGGCCTGGGCTGGTTTCAAACTCACCAGCCTCGGTGTATGTGGCTGGCACCCTAGCTGCTGAGCTATAGGCGCAGAGCCAAAAAAAGACAGATTTTTAAATCTGTTGTGACAGTGTAGAAGGACTTGTTGAACCATTTCCAACATATCACAAAAATAGATGTTTTCTTAGATCTCTATCAATGCAAAAACGGTGAGAGGTGAGAGAGGAGGAAAAAGAAGCATTAAACAAGTGAACCACACAGCACAAAGTAACGAGAAATGGAAAAGTCCAGATATATGGTAACAACAATCCCTGAAAATAAACTAAATTCATTTATTTAAAGATGCACACTATTTGAGTACAAAACAAATAACTAAAGCTGTATGATATTTATAAGAGATGTGTCAAAAACGTAAGAACAAAGAAAGGTGGAAAGAAAATTGTAGAAAAATTTACATTGCCAAGTCTAACCTGCAAAAAGCCGAGTTAACCATACTCACATGAGAATGCATAGACTTTAAGACAAAAAAATTAAAAATCACTATTACATGTAAGGAGGATCACTGCACGAATAAATCAACAATCAAAAAAGCAACCTTGTAGTCTTAGTACACGGAGATAGTGTTCTTAATCTTTTTATAGTATTTTACAGCTTCTGGTGGTGCAGAGTGAGTGAAACTAAGCAAACATCCACTTATTGCAAAATGACCATGCTTATTGCTTATTTCCACATAGAGAAACAAATAAAAGCAAACACACCTGATTATTAACCAAGATTGATTTAGGATAGTATTATATTGAATTAATTTTTCTTTCTTTCTACTTTGTTATATTCTTCAAGTTTTTTTTGGCAAGTACTTATCTTTAAGCTAAAAAGAAAACACATGGAGGCTCTGCGCCGGTAGTACAGTGGTTACAGCGTCAGCCACATACACTGAGACTGGCGGGATCAAACCTTGCCCAGACCAGCTAAACAACAATGACAACTGCAACAAAAAACAGCCGGGTGTTGTGGCAGGAGCCTGTAGTCCCAGCTACTTGGGACTGAGGCAAGAGAATCACTTAAGCCCAAGAGTTTGAGGTTGCTGTGAGCTATGACGCCACAGGACTCTACCAAGGGTGATGTAGTGAGACTTTGTCTCAAAAAAAAAAAAAAAGAAAGAAAGAAAGAAAGAAAAAGAAAACGTGGAAAATAATAATCTTACAGAGCTCTTTGGGTTAAAAATGTTTCAGAAATTCAACAATCAAGTCCAAATATCTTCTATGATTGGTTTTTCCAAATATAGGACAATTTAAATGATCCAAAGCTCATTCATCTGTGGTGATGTGTACATGTCAATCAACTGTCATCATCTTGGTCATCAAAAGGCCCTTATGAAGCACCTTCACTCTTTGTGAGGATGACCTCAACACAGACCGAAAACCTCACTACCCAACCATGGCCACGTTCCACTAGAGAAGAACTCAAGCAAGTGGATAGAAAAGTGAGCAAGACATCATCAAGCTTCACAACAACACAGAGGGCCAGAACAAGACAGAGAAAGGCAGTGAAGGGTGTGGAAACAGCCGGGCTTTATAAACCAGTTAACGCTAATGGAGAAGTGTTATGAGGTCAAAGACAAGGTGAGATGGAGAAAGAAAAACAGGTTCAGAATGGTTTGGGGAAGGGAAGTCCCTGAGATTTCCGCATTTGTAATTTAAGGGAGGTTAAGTGGACTTGGGAGAGTGTAAAGAGAGAAGAGAGAGTCATACAGAATAGTCAGACATTGTAATTCAAGAAGACATGCACTTATTATGCTTCAATTAAACAACAAAACAAGAGGTAATGGTTATAGATGGTAGAGAAGATTTACACCTGCAATGGAGTTATATAAGCCAGTGTCAGTTGAATAATTTGCTGTAATTCCACAAATTGGATTTTTCTAAGTTTCTACACAAATTATTCAAATAATTTTCATACAGCACTGCCTTGGTTCTTTTTAAAATGTAGCTTTAAAGGACCCGCTTACAAGGCCCCTTTCTATGAGAAGGAAAGGGTTGGCAATATATAAAACAGAAGGCAAGGGGGCAATCATCAAACACCTGCCCAGACCTTCCTTTCAGCTCCATTGAGTAAGAACTATGTCAGACTGACTCCTAGAGAGCTGAGAAGCAGAGGAGGGAGGAGAGGCGAGAGAAGGGAGGGGAGTCCGTGTCACTTCTGCAATTTCAAGGAAGAGAACTCAACATAGGCAAAGAGGTAGGCAAAGGAAAGAAAAGCAAGACAAAGCCTGGTCTGTTGCCACAGAGCTGCGGGAATCGGCCCGCCTCCCGGCCACTCCCAGAGCTGCCTCTGCTCAGTGACGGTGGGAGAAGCGGCTCTTCGCTAGCCAGAGCTGCCACTCAGATTACCCACACGTGGGACCCTCTTTCTGATGTGGACATTTGAAGCCTGTTTTGTGCCTCCTCCCTTCATAGTTTCTTCATACACAGGATGTCTTAATACATCAGGATCTCTCAAGATGCTATTTCTGCTGCTCTGTTGGATAACAGATCATTTGAGTCTCCCTAAGTAAAGTTCGTAAATGCTACTCCACTTACATTTTAATTCAGATTTCAAAACATCTCAAACATATTCTTCATGTCTGGAGAAAAATCATGTGGTTTTTTTGTGTGTGAGGGAGGAGACAAGCACAGAGATAGAAACATTGTTTTATCTACATAGATCAACTGGAGCAAATGGCAGCCTCACCATCGCAGAGGGCTTGATGGTGTGGAATCGTTTCAGGAATGCAGTTGTATTAATATTTCATTCCTTGAGTTCACTGCTGCTCCTAACCCTTCAACAGCCATCACCCTGACCACAGCTTAAAACGCTGTATGATTTTCCATTCTTCTTGGTGTACAGACTAAAATCTCTACCCTGGCATCTAATCCCTAGCTCTAACAGTCTCACAACACCCTGCCCCATGGTCCTGTGCGCTCCAGCCCCACAGACCTTCGGTCAGGTCTGGAAATGGACCCTGCTTCTCCATCTCTGTGAAATGTTCTTCTTCACTCCCCACGCCCATCTCCTTTTGCCAGTTAATTCCTCCTCTTTCTTCTGTTTTCAGCTCTGTTGTCCCTTCCTCACAAAAATCTTTCCCTATCTCTCTAACAAAATCAAATTCCTTCAAGGTAGCTCTATACTTTCCTTTCCCACCACTTAACCCAATTATGATTTAATTATATACTCACATAATTCTTTGCACTTAACCCAAGGACAATTTTATGTGTACCACATGACCACTTGGGTGCCTTCTGTTCCCATTACAGACTGTAAGTCCTATAAGAGCAGCAACTTTGCCTGTTTTTACTCATAAGTGTACCCCTAATAGTAGCTCAGGTCAAGACACATACATTCCACAGACATTTAATAAATGAATGAATAAATAATAATCTCTGTGTGGAGACAAGATCTTACACCTACATTTGCAAAATATGGAAACTCCGTCTCAAAGACTTTAAGGGATTTGTCCAAGGAGCATAAACATAGGATTGGATTCAAAGGTATCTGCCGATTTAAAGGCTAGGAAATGCATCCTTCCAAGAAAAGTATTACATAGCAATAGTAGATGCCTAGTGCAGATTTGTTGAATAAAGAAAGGAAAACAAATAGGAAAGTCGAAAGGAAGGAATTGTAAACTCCAAAATGGTTTTCACTAAGAAAATGATCGTCTTGGCTGCAGCACTGGGTAGACCACATCACCTTTCTAGGCCTCCACTCCCCAGACAAAGGTCAAACTCAATGATCTGAGTTTCTCTGCTTTTGAACACTGCACACCTCGGGATTCTGTCTAACAGCAGGCCCCTACATATGGCAGTTGAGTTACTTGGCAGCCCAGATTTGACTTTATGTTTTGGATCATTTTTAATGTATTCAAAGAGCAATTATGCTGTGCAACAAGAGGCAATTGTGGGAGCAATTACATCAAAGATAACATATGGAAGCTATGGAAACAATAGAAAGTTATTGCAGGGTGTTAAGCACAGCAGATGGAAAAGCTTTGCCATAACCTTGATAGTTGACCCTAGAACTTCCAGATATGTGATATAATTATATGTAAGAAAGCGAAGAACATCTGGTGGAAAAAAAAAAAGTCTTTTTGAGTTTTCTGTTTCCATCATTAAATGATTCAGAAACAAATAAAAAGGAATTGTGAATGGCCTCAGTCATTTAGCCAAGAATTAAATACAAACTATAAAGAAAAAGCCACCTTCTTCTCTCAATTTGGGATATTCTGTCTAACTAGTCAAGAGATGTAAGCTCTTATGACTAATCGAATTGCCCACTAACATGCTCCATGATCTGGAGCTAGCTTACCCTTCCAGCTCACCTCTCCCCACCCCCTGACCTGCCCCACTCTCTGATCTCACAACTCACACTTTTCATGACTTCTTTAAGGTCCAGATCAAATGGAATTTCCTTTTGGAAAGTTTTCACAATGCTGTCAAGAAGAACGCAGGGCTAGCTCCTCCAAACTCCCGTAGCATTTATTCCTGCCCACCTGATAGCACTGTTGGTTATCTGAGTATGTTATGGTTACTTATCTGTCTGTCTGTCTCTATCTCCTAGTCAACCAGCCCACCAAGCCACAAGGCCCTCAAAAATAGAGAACATGCCTTATTCACCATGTTGTACCCCGCGCACGCAATTGCATGCCTGACATTTAAAAAAGTGTTGAATTGAATACTAGGTGGCAACTAATCAAGAGAAGAATTTATTGTAATGGAAAAGTGAGTCCTATTATATCAGCCTGTGCAGCGCATTGAGTCTCCAGTAACCCTGCTTCAAATCCAAAGAGCAACTCCAACGCTAAGAATTTCAAGCACTTTGACATGCCAAAAATGAAGTTACTCAGAAGAGGTAGACTCTTATTCCTTTCCTTACCTTTTGAATAAAATGATTAAACTCTTTTTTTACACCAGGCACAGAACTATAGCTTTGCAAACATTATTAACTCATTAATTCTCAAACAACCCTACGAGAGGTTATCATTTCCATTTTCAAATAAAACAGTTGAGGCCTAAGTAGATAAGTTGCTTTCCTCGGGGCATAGGGTTAGGAAGTGGCAGGTAGAGATGGAATTTAAACCCAAGTCAACCTCACTCCAAAACCTGAACTCCTTACCATCATGTTGCTTTCCACCTAGTTTGGGGGCCAACCCTGGTGTCTGAGCTGTGAGTCACAATTAATGTTTTTCTTCACCACTTTGTTACTTTCAATTTACTGTTAATTTTATTCACATAGAAACTGTCACTTAGATATTTCATAATTCTACTTGGCAGATCTTTCATCACTTTTATCAAGCGTGTTATTAACATTTTAAAGGGTCAGTTTATCCCACAGTATGTTCAAAAATGTTTAGGGATAAGAAAATGGAAAGACGAAGTAGTCACAAAACCTCTCCAAAGTTGCACAGCTAATAAGGGCAAGAGCTCCAGATGAACCCACACTACTTGACTCGAGGGCTCAAGAGCCATCACTGCCGTTAGGGCATCTCTGAATCATCTGTAAGTCCACAGGTCAAGGTGTCTGGCACTGTGTGACCCAGCCAGTCAACTCCTGAGTCAGTCCAATCACAGTCAGCAAAATCACACGTGAATGCAAATGCCTTCTTTTCAAAGAAAACAAAATCCATGTTTTCCCATACAGTGTCACTGCCAGATAATGGTGCTAAAGTCTGTGCCAAGCTCTAATTTTACTTCATCCTCCCTCTTCTTTAGGTGAGCTCGGTCTACTTTTCTTCCTGCTTGGCACTTTTCTGCATTGGACTTAATCCTTTTAGAAAAACACACATAAATAATCTCATATTCATAATTACTCGACTGGTTGGTCAGATTGTTTTCTTGTTTTACCAGGAGATAACTGTCCACCACCATAGAAGTGCTACTTGTGAGAGCTTGATAACGTAAAGTAATAAGTGCTAGCCTTTACTGAGTTTTTATATCATATAGCAGATGCTGAGCTGAACTCCGCACTGATGTCATCCTTCTGTGGACTCTGATTGACAGGTGAAAGACTAACCCCTGCAAGGCTGAGAACCCTGCCCAAGGACCCAAGGTTAGATCCCACTTGTGTTACATTGGGCTCCAGAGTTGGCACTACTCTACTCTCTCTTCCCCCTTATTAATTAAATAAAGCCCAGACAGAATTTTTTAAAAAGAAAAGAAAATAGAGTACCTGATAAGGCCCAAGTCGTCTCCATTCAAATCTACCATTTTCAAGACTACCATTTCCTTGTCTATATTTGAAGAATACCTAGTCAGCAAAACAAAGAAACTTATTAATAGTTCTGGGTTAGAGTCTGACGCTCAAGTATGACAAACAGCAGAAGCTGACATAAAAACAACCCCCCACCCCATTAAGTAAGACACCCTTACAAACAACAGTCCTATGAACTGCATGCACCCAGGAACTCAATCCTCAGATGAGAAAATGGTTTAAAGTTGTGATCGAAGTTTGGGATACTAAGTCAACTCACTGGAACTGAAATATACATTTTTATGCAATATACATATGATATTATATAACCTGTATGTATTTCTTACCAAAAGGATTTATCCTTGAAATTTCTACACCAATCAACTTTTAATGGAATTTCTTCAAAAGAACAGGTAATATGCAAATCAAAAAGCATTCAAGACCTGCAACTTAAGTGTTCTTTTATGTCTTTTCAAAATAAAACAGATTATATTTTCTAGACATTAATTCCATTGAAAGCCATTCAAAAGCATGCAGACAAATGTAAAACGTGGGCAAGCGAAAACTGAAATAGTATTTGATACTGCCATAGTAACCAAGTACTTTTGTCATAAACCTGGTTTGTCACTGAAAGAAAGATTTTTTTTTTTTTTAAAAGAAGACAAAATAATAATCTCTTTTAGTCGCTCCATTCAATTTTGTGGGTTTTTTGTCTTCTCTTCCATCTGTGTTATTTATTCTTCTACCTTTTCTACCTTACCATACTCTCCTGGACTAAATGGTTTCTTCTGGATAACACATAAAAAAAGAGCTTTTCGTTAAGTAAAAGAAAAAAAATGTTTATGCACATTTTTATCTCCATTTTACCAATGAAAAAGCTGACAGCCAATAAGGCAAGTAAATCACCAAAGGTCACATAACTGGTAAGTGATAAAGTAAAGATGAGACCCCAGATAGGCCTGATATCAAAGCCCAGAGCCCTCTGAATACCTACATTGGCTCCCATAGCCAACAAAGTGGAAAGCTATGTGCAAACACTGTTGTTCTCCATTCACCTTTTATCTCTACTTGTCTTAGATTATAAGCATGTTTTAAAAATATTTAAGCTCTAATGCTGTCCTAGGATCTCACAATATTCACTAAGTAACAACCCTATACTGCTCCTTTAAAGAAACACAATGATTCCATTTGAACAATTCCTTCTCACCTTGCTCTCTCTGATGGAGGATTCTGAAGGTAAGAATAAGGGCTTCGGTTGATCTGTGTACCTTCCACATCTCCTTTATTGATGAAGATTTTGCCTGGTTTCATATTTTTGTGTGCTATCTCAATGCTCTGAAGGTTTAACAACAACAACAACAACAACAAAAAGAAAAGGAGTCATAAACTTGGAAATCCTGGTGGGGATAATGCCTTAGTTGATATAAACAAAAGAGCTCTGTGGACTTCTTTTGTAGGCACAATGGGACAAAAGCTTGAAAACCACATGGCTGGTGGCTTCAGCAAGTAAACAGGAACCGTTTCCTAGGCTGAGACAGAGGGAACGCTGTCTGGGACAGATGTCCTGTGCTAATTAATGCCTGAACTCACAAAGAGCCCCATCTTCTTCTCTCAAGACTGCGAAGTTAGGCAGAATTTGCCATTCCAGATGACCAAAATGGGATGCTTGACTTTTACCACCACTCTAGAATATGATTTGTTAACCTGTGAGTGTTCCCACCTCCCTATCCTCTCCATCCCACCACCCAAGGAAGAATTTTTCAGACCTTTTTTACTAAGAGCCACAGGGAGAGATAACGGTTTTCATCACAACCACACACAACACACTAATACATGTCTCCAAAAACAAAAGTTCACAAAGCAAGCTATGCCCTATGTATTATGCACTATAATATTTTAAAATTGATTTTATTAGAGTTCTTCTTTTATTTAACGCTTCTTGAAAACCGTAAAATTGATTTCATAAATCATTCAGACATTGCAAGCCACAGTTTAAAAAATTTTGTTGTAGAGAAATGTGCTTTGGTCAATTGGATTTCTAAATTTTGGAGGTGACTCTGTGAGGAAAAAAAATAGAGAAAGAATAAGCATGGGAGACAAGGAAAGCAAGAAAACTGTTATCAAGGATCCTATGCAAGAAAATAGTCATCTGAAAGCCAGAGGGGAGGAATGCAAGGTGAAAACCAGAAACGGACGATGAGTTTGGGGTGTTTGTCTGAGAGCACCAGGGAATTCTGGAGCTGCTACTGAGAACTTGAGAAATGAGGTTGTGTGTTTATAAGGTAGATCCTCTCTGTTCTTTGGGAAATACAAAAAGAAAAAAATTAGAATTATTTGTAATTACCTTCAACCCCTTGATGGATTCCTTTGTGCAGAGAACAAACTATAGGGGGCCCTGTACCTTATAAGGAACCTGAACCAAAAGGTTTTCTGCCCCTTTAGAGGACTATATGGGTTCTACTGCCATAAACCCTGCTCCTCCAATCAATCACTTTGCTCAGGCCTCAAACCCCAATAGTCAGAACCAGAAGATAAAAGAGAGTCAGGGAGGAGAAAAAGAAGGAAGAGCTAGGACTGTGCTCAGGCCCTAACCCTCTGGGGACTCCCCCTGTCATACAAAGCACTTTCAAAACACCCATAAGCAAGGGTAAGGAACAGCAGACGCTGGGGGGCTTCACCTACCTCCATGATACCAGCAACCATGTACTGGAATGTTCGATTGCTGAATCCTTCGCTGGCGATCACAAACACAGTGTACTGGAAGTACCCTGCTGGGGCCGAGTGTGTGTGAGTGCCACTCAGGATGACATTGTCTCTTCTGTACAAGGAGCCATATTTACTCTTCAGTCTGTCCAGGACCTTCAAAAAGGAAATAAATAAATAAATAAATTGAACTAACATGAGGGATAACATAGGAACATTGAACAGTTCAATTGCTGATCTGTACCAATGAAACCCCTTTCAGTCTTTGTTGGAGTTGATCGCCACAGTACCAACCACAAAAGAACAACAGCAATGCCAAATGTTTCATAGATTCTTTATGTGTACACAGACACTAGGTATGTCATATACAGTGTCATTTAAAAATCTGCATAACTACCCCAAGAGCTAGATATGGTTTACCTCATTTTCAGCTGAGAATGTTGATGTGTACAGAAGTTAAATAATTTGCCCATTGATTTATTAAGCAGCACAGCCAGACTCTAGATCCAACTCTTTCCAACTAGAGAGCTAGTACCCTTCCTTGTACACCATTCACTCGCTGTATTGATTAACATTCAGACACGTCTAAGCACAAAGAATAGGTGAAGTTTCTGCCCTGAAGATGGTTGTATTCTAGCGAAGGAGAAAGACCATAAACAAACAAATAAATATGTAATATTAAATCATATAGCTGTAAATATTGCAAAGAAAAACATTGCTGGGTAAGGAAAAAGAGAATGATGCATGTTAGGAGTCAAGGGTCTCTCAAAGAGAGGCTGTCTTTCAGCAGAGGTTTAAATAAAGAAAGCAAGCTGGTCATGCAGCATCTGAGGGAAAAGCATCCCCAGCACAGGGAATAGACAGCTCCAAGGCTCTTAGCTTCTCTACCACCTCACTTCCCAAGATGAAGAATTCAGTATTCCCTGAAACAGACTGGTACACTTATTGGTCGGGGGAAAGCCATCTCCTACAACAGAAGGGTCCTCCAGTCATCTTGTGTGGAAGCCAATGTGGGCAGGAACCACATGGCCAGCACTAACTTGCCGGCCATGTGGGTGAGCAATCTATGAAGTATATTCTCCAGCCTCAGTCAGGCCTTCAAACACCTGCAGCCCCAACCAGCATCTGACACAGAAGTGATGATGCATGCCTGCTATTCTAAAACAAGTCAGAATTGCACAACCCAGCCACTCTGAGATTCTGGCCCACAGAAACCGCAGCAACAATACATGATTATTGTTGCTTTTAGCCAGTAAGTTTTTGGATATGTTCTGCAGCAATAGATACAAAGAGACTCAGCAACTGTCCCCTAAATGTGCTAATCAAGAATGGCCAAATGCATGGCTTGTGTCTTCACATGGTGCCCACATCAAGAGAAGAACAGGGAGAAAATGATGGCGCGGAGTACCTGTTTCTGATTATGCTTTAATTAGCTCCCATCTGAAGTTTTGTATTATTGTGGCTTGTTTGTGAAAGAGCATTAAAATGATCCAGCAAAAAACGTCAAACCCAACAAGGAAGGAGGGAGGGTGGTGGGGCCTTGGTGTGTGCCACACCTTTGGGGGGCAAGACACGATTGTAAGAGGGACTTTACCTAAGAAATGCAATCAGTGTAACCTGGTTTCTTGTACCCTCGATGAATCCCCAATAAAAACAAACAAAAAAACATGTCAAACCCAGAGCAATCGTTCACACTGTTTACCTTGAATATGGCATAAACAGTCTGATAAACTGAAAAACAAAAGCCCTCATGTGTATTTTTTGCCTATTTCTTTAGTGCAAATACTCCCTCCCCCCACCCCACCCCCATGGTCAATTTCAAGCTACTAAAAGTTTAACAGTCACGTCACAGCATTCCTGAATGTTTAACAACTTGCTCCCATGAGCAGGTACAAGCCAGTTCCAGCCCATGCCTGGTACCCAGCAGAGCAGCTTCTGTCCTATGCTCCTAACATACATAGAGATAACCGTTCCACCTTCTATTGTAGGTGAAGAGCCACCCATCCTCTTTCCACGCACATGCTCCCTGATGCAGAAAGAAGGTGTTGCAAACCATCTTGCTTCGTTAACCTCTCCACACCCCCAAGACTGATTGTTAAGTTGCCATAGCCACATAAATGGGCCTGTAACAAGGAGTATATGGAAAGAAAATATGATATAACCAGACTAACATCCTCCTGTGTCTGATTCTAACTCCAGCCCCAAAGCCTCTTCACTCCCACATACTCTACCACGCAGTAATTACCACTTTCATGAAGGAGAAATGTCTATAAAAAGAAGGGGAAATGATCAAGGAAGGGACACCCTGAAAGCCGAACTAAAGTCAAAAGCTGATGCTCTTCCAAGTCTGCGACCGAGAGGGGAAGAAGGTGGAGGAAAGGACCTGCAGGTGAACTTTACATCTCTCCCAACCCACCCTGTTTTATTCCTAAAGGGCTGTAACATGAGGATTTTAGAATTTAATGTTTCTCTTTAAGTCTATTAAAGAATCAAGGTCTTTAAAAGACAGTAACTATGAATCTTGAATTTTTTAAACAAAAAAGACTATAAATAGCACACATAAATTTTACTTTAAATCACAATCTCTGATATGAAACCAGACACATGAGACTTCTAGGAAAAATAAAAAGGAAATTAGAAGCCCAATCATGTAACAATGCCTGCAAAGAGCCATTATAAATAGCGTGTTTCCCACTTCACGGAAGGAGGTGTATTTTACCACAGACGCAGCAGTTACGTTAACGTCTGTAGCTCACGTCTTTGTCTTCAGTTTCCATTCCATTTCCTGTGGCTGACACTCTTGGGAGCGTGACACAGAAAGAGTTAGAAAGTCACTCTGTTTTCCTGCCCTGCCTCACTGCACAGAGATCTTCTCTAGTCTTCATTAGATGCCGGGAATTTCATCAATCTTAAAGCTGAATCTGAGAACTCACACAGTTCTCATAAAAAAGCTTAATGGCATTTATTGAGCTGCATTAATTTTTCACACCTTCCCTTGGGTTAACTTGAGATAACTAAGCAAGTTCATTCAAAGGCTTTCCTAGTAGGCCTCAGATTGCACAGGGAAGTAAAAGTAGGAAGAGATAGTTAAACACTGCGCACTATGGCCTGATAGCATCTACAAACCAACACATTAAGCAGCCCCTCTCTCATCTCCATTCCACCCCCAAAGTCTACCGTTTGACTCTTCTATTTCTGCTGGTGAGTCTACAGAGGTAGGGCCCTAATTAGAACCACTTCTGATTCCTCGGAGAAGCAGTGAAGTAACAATGAGCATAGACTCTAGCACTAAGGTGCTTAAGTGTGAATCTCAAATCTGACAGTTTCTAGTTGTGCAAGCTTGGGTAAATTCCTTGTTTCCCAACTTCTTAAATGACATGATAATATTACAGTATCTCCCTCACAGAGTCTCTTGGAGGATTAAAGAAGTTAATATATAAAAGGCACTGGGAACAGCCTGGCCCAACAGGTTAGCTTGCCTGTTCATCTCCAAATCTCATTAGCATTTAATTTCATCTTCTGCCACCATCAGCTTCACTGCCCTCCCATTAAGACCTTTGTGCCAGCCTCATACAATACAGGGGAAATTGTCAGGAAAAGTTAAAGAATGCTTCTGGCAACCTTAGCTTCCCTTTCTTGTTCTTTCATTCTTCCAAAACCTTGTAAAGCTCCCCTGTACAAAATCTCTCTGATTGAAATACCTAACAGGATTACTGCTTTCCTGACTGACCCTCACCAACAGAGTCTCAATATCAATTTACAGAATCTTCCAACTTATGTCCTCACCTCTGGTCCTGTTAGGGTGGGGTAACTTGAGGTATTCACTGAAATCATTGAAAAGAGCATGTAAAGTATCAGCAAGAAGAAGAGAGTTTATTAATGATCTGTCCAGCAAGCTGGCCCTGTCCTAGTGATTGCAGTCTCCATGGAAAGCACAACCTCTAAGATTTATACACAACCTTGAGGAGTATCAGCTGCTTCTCGGAAAACTCCCGGGGCCTTCATAACATCCCGCCTGCAGGGTCTCAATCAGCCTCATTCCCATAATATTCCATATCAGCCTGACCCAGGCCAGTCCAAAATCCACCTCACTCCTGTTCTAGCTTCCTAACAGTTCCACTCTATTCCAATTCACATCAAACATCACTGTCTCATTAATCATCCCAAGATAAAATTGTGTTTACACCACTCCACCACTCAAAAGTTTTCGAAGACTCCATATCATTATCATTCACAGAATTAAAAATGACCTGGCATACCAGGTCCCTCTATGAGTTTGACAAACACACCTTCCAGTTACACCTCCATCTCTGCCTCTGGGTGTCCACATAGAACTCCTTTGTTCCCTCAGAAAGGGTGTGCTTTCTGCATTCATGCTGTCCCCTACATCTGATCTCGCTCCCTCCCCATTTTAACCACTCAAAATTCTGTTCACTCAAGTATCATTTCCCCTATGAAAATGCTTTCCTAATTTCCACTTTCTGAATTCCCCTGTTCACAGATTCTCTGATACTGCTCCCTTCAAGAGGGAAAGCTTAATCGTCCACCCTTGAACGTGGGCTGGACTCAGTCTCTTGCTTAATAGATAGAAAAGGTGAAAGTAACGGTGACTTTGGAAGCTGGATCATAAGGCACTGTGATTTCCTCCTTGCTTGTTATGCTTGGCCACTTACTCCAAGGGAATCCAGCTACTATGTCATAAGAGTAGGAAGACAGGACTGAGGCCTTCAGCCTGTTGGCACATGCACGAACCATCTTGGAAATCTGTCTTCCAGTCTAGTCATGTCTTCAGATGGCCACATTCTAACTTTAAGAGAACCTAGGCCAACCTAGCCAAGCCAGTCATGAATTCCTGAGCCACGTTAGATACTAAGCATTTGTTTTTGAAAGCCACATATTTTGGGGTAATTTTTTACACAGTAATAGATCATTAGTATGTGATTATCCTTGACTCCAGTGAAATACAGCCATCTATGCATGTCTGTTATAGTCCTTTCTTCTATCCACCAGCTAGACGATGACCTCATGAGAGACACGACTGTGAATCACTTAGCTATGTGTCCCTGAAGCGACTAGCAAAGTACCTTACAAAAAGCAAATGGTCAATGCCTTTTTCCCTCTAATAATGTCAGTTTTAAGAATGTTAAATGTTAATGTCTGAGATTAGGCATACACGTGTTCAGAGTGCAGCTCTACCATTTGCTAACTGTGTGAATTTCAGAAAGTTACTTACCTTCTCTAAGACTTAGTTTCTTCATCCATAAAAAGGACATAACAGTGCCTTCCTCCAAGTTCTGTTGTAATTGCAGGAATGGGGAAGACACTTAGTCCCTTGCTCCTCACGTCTCCACAAGTGGGAGAGATTTCCACTCACTCTCAGAGGAAGCGACACTGGAGTGACACCTTAGGGTCACCTCGTCACCCCTCTCATGGGCTCCTTCACACAGCTGCAGGAGCAACGCAGCTCCTGCGTTGATATGGTTGATAGAACCCAACACTGCGTGATTGACACTGATGTCTGTTCTGGTCTCTGCTTCAGACTCTCCCTTCCTCACATCATGAATATGAGTAGACATTAAAACAGCACATCCTGCCTTTGTGACCTTAACCCATACAGAAAACATAACTGGGTCAGGGCTTAGAAATTAGTTTACAGAGACAGAACCGGAATCCAAGTCTATCACTCTATTTTTCTCTCTCCCTCTTTCTCCCTCCCATCCTCTCCTCCTTCTCTTCCTCTCTCCTTTCTCTTTCTCAGCCTATTAAGACCTCAGACAGCCCAGGATCCTTCATGCACCTTTCTGCTAAGCTCAACTGTCTCCATAGAGGGCAATAAAGTCTACATTTGGGGAAAATCATAAAAAAGCCTGCCATTTTTTATGATATAGTTTAACTATTAAAAGGGCTAATGTTATCTCATTTTTAAATTTTTGTTGAAGAAATTTTTAAAACCATACTAAAGTAATCAAGACAATATAATGAACCCCACATGCCTAACACCCAGTTTCTACAAATACCAGTTCATGGTCAACCTCATGTCAGTATTGCAGTTGAATTTTCATTGCATCTATTCCTTGCATCTATTCTCTGTTGTCTGAGAACTTGACAGAGGGGTTAGTGATGAATTGACACTCTCCAACTTCTAACAAGGAGGATTAAATGAGAGAATATATCAAAAGTCACCTGGAACATAATAAGCCTTAAAAAAACATTCGCATGAATAGTGATGATGAGCCATGGGCAGAACGAAAAGCAAGTTGTGACCAAGATAACTTAGACTGAAATAGTAAGGAGCATTCTCCTTGCAGGATTGTCTAAACGGTGTGTCAAGAGCTTCTAATGCTCAAGGCAGTAGGCAAACTCCCTGGATGAGAAGGCAGCAGGGCTTAGCTTCTGTGACCTTCACCCACCGACTCTCCTTCAAACCATGTGATTTCCTTCCTCCATCAGTCACGTACCTCCAGCCTCAGCCTCTGGGATACCATGCCTATGTCGATGCTGACGAACACAACTCGATTTGACCCATCGGGTTCTGCCATGATGAAGGCACGGCTGTACAGCCGCGTAAGGAGGCCGCGTGCATTCTGGTCACTTTTGCCAAAGCCCATCTAAAGAGGAAGAGAGAATCAGAGTCATTCCGTCTTGCTCCCTGCTACCAGGAACCAGGCGCAAACAGAAGAACAGACTTCTCCAGAAAAAGAAAAGAAAATCCACATGTCACCGTGGTGCGGTAATGTGTGATGTGACATGTGGTCTAATATGTATGTTTTCAAGAATTAAAAAAAAAGAAGGTGGCTGAAATCATAAAGAGGCTTTAATCTTCTATGTAGAAAAATTGAAAGGCAAATTATTGATCAAGTTGGCAAAAGTCTCTGGGCAAGGAAGCCGCATATTCCACCGCTACCCCAGGGACCTCTCCCATCATTCTGTTTCATGGATGAAATCTTTTCTCTTGCCTTTCCTGAGGTACTAGAGAAGAAAATATTTTTCCTACTTCTACCCCCACATTGCCCAGGGACATTGTGACAATTAAAGGCCTTCTGACATTGGTGGTTTGGTGTGATTTTGTTTGCTGAAGAAAGTGGTCTCTTTATACTTAAGGAATCTCCACTGAGGGCACCTCGCCCTGGCTTTTAGCATATTATCACTCCCTGGGCCAAGTCAGACCACATACACTAATCCCAAGTCCCTTCTCTTGCTGTGTCATAAACCCTCTCACAAAAACTGACACCCAGGTCTTGAGAATGTCCCCTAGTGTCGGCATTACACACACACACACTCCACCCTGGAAGTGTCCATTTAACATTCGCAGCCAGGGTCACTTTGCAGAACAAGCAGCTGGAAATAAATCCTAGAATCTAAAGATCACTTGGCAGCAGTGAGCAAATCCCATTAGACAACTTCATGCTCTAGTTTTCTAGGGAAGTGTTGACATAATGGATATTCCCACCACCATGGCCAAGAGGCTGCGTGCTAGTGGTAAACAGCCCACATCTGACACAGGGATGTATTTTATTTGGCTGATACAATGTTGGTCCATACTAGGTTTCTAATTTTAACTAGAACTGCCTACATTTTTGAAGTGAGAGATTTAAATCTTCTAATCTTCAATACAGAGATTTTCTGCCATCTCTTGAAAAAAACTTCAAGACAGGACAGCTCTGAGCCAATGTTGCAACCATCAGCTACAGCCAAATGCTTTATTTTTATTTTTAAAAAATTTTTATAGCAATCCCAACTTTTCCTGCTGCCCCACCACACCCCAGCAAACTGCGGATTTGCTAGACATTTATCATCTTACACTGGCCTGATTTAGTCATTAATGGTACCTGCCACTCCCTGTAGTATTTAAGTTTGCCAGCTCTGCCACTGCAGTTCACTAAAAAATGGGCAATTGACCTATACAGGGAAACTGTGATTAAATGAAAGTTTCCCTCTTACTTCTGGTATGATAATTCATAATTCATAGTGCTAAGTAGAAACTAGTCAATGAAAAAGCTAGAAGAAGATGCTGATGATGCTATAATAATCAGGAATGAAGGCAGGATGCAAAATTATCAAAATTACTTGTTTCACAGTCTCCTTAAGGAGCCCGCCATTCACTTACCAAATTGATATCTGATACTTGTCCTGTGCAGTCAGCTCGTCCAACACCAATGTGATAACCAGTGAAGTTCTGAAACAGAGGTGTCTCTGAAGTGTGCATCACAGAAGGTTGGGTGGCCGTGGAGCCCTGGGTGGCTGTAGGGCCCTGGGTGGCTGTGGGGCCCTGGGTGGTTGGAAAAGCATGGCTTCCTGAATCTAAAACATGAGAGTAAGATACTTGAGAAACAAGATTTCAGCCTATTTATTTATCAGTATCCATTAGAATACAGTGCACAGAATGGGGTTCTTAAAAAAAAATCTTTGTATTTTTTCTTCCGCATAAGATATACAGTGAGAAATACATTGAGCCCTGTTTGAAATCATAATTCTAAACAGGATCTTTTTCTTGGACTAGAAATGTTTTGAACCAAAATTCAAGGTCTCATCATGAGCCACTTCTAATCCAACAAACTCACCCTCTTCACATCACACCCTGCTCTTCTGTTTTATCCAAACACAACAGATGCCAGGTTTCTGCCACACAGCCTACTAAACCCGACCGTGGGGGACTGGTTTCTTGTATTCTCTCTATGTAGGCTCCTCACACCTTTCCACCAGCCACCCCCTAGCATGTGTGTCATCACACCTGGATCCATCCATCCCAACTGCTCATCTGTGGGACGCCACCCCCACTGCCCCTACCCTGACTCTGATCCTCTTTGACTTTCTAAAAAAAGCCTTTTACTTTTAATACAACCTAGATTATTGTACACTTGATGTGGTTTTCCCTTACTGTAATTACTCTCTTATCTGTATATTCACACATAGATATGTCTAAACACACATATTTTATATTAATATGTGTATATATTTCTCTTGCCTCCCCCTCACACACACCCAAATAGGAGGGGAGACAGATTGACATAGCGATTAAGAAGGCAGGTGTCGGCAATAAACTGCCTGTGTTTGAAACATAACTCTACCAATTAAAAATTGAACACACTGCTTAATCTATTTTATCACAATATTCTTATTTATAAAATGGAGATAATAATAATGTCCTGTGTCCTAGGATTGTTTAGAACAATATGTTTATACATATTAAAAAATTAGAACAACGGCTGATATATAGCTTTGATCTGCTTTACATGGCTGGACATTTTATATATTCATTTTTTTGTTGCTTTGTTTCCATGTCCCAGATAACACCCAGGAGTAGCTAAGGCCACACATGTTCATGTTACAAGGCATGAGTGGTCACAAAGCACTTAGACGAGAGATTGACAGATGATTCCTTCTAGAATCCTAGAATTTTGGACCTTAAAAAAACTTAGAGATCATCTAATGCAACCTCCCCAGTTTTGAAGATGAGAAACTTGAAACTCAGATAAGTGACAACCAAGTTTCTGCAGAGCATGCAATGAATCTGGTATCCAATCCAGATCCTCAAACTCAGGACTTTATGATCTTTCAACCAAACTGTGAAGTTAGAATCCGTGACTTCTCATCCCCAAGTCCACATTTTCCACTAGATGTCAAACTTAGCAAGGAGGCAGGGGCTCCTTTCTCATGACCTCATTGCTGCCAGCCTCAGAACGTTCAGTCTACCAAAGCCAGGCCTAACCGTGTAACCAAGGGCAAGCTATTTGCAACCTCAAGGTCTGGGTTTCCCTGTATGAAAAATGGCACTAATGGAAAAGGAAGGGCTTTAGCACCTATCCCTATAGAATTGTTCTGAGAATTAGATGAGAAAATTATGTAGAGCCTTACAGTAATGCTCAACACAGAAACCATTCAATAAACAGTAACTACCACTGGGAGAATACTTACTATAATTATTAACAACCTCCCTGAGTCTCACCTCCTGAGTCTCTAATTTTAAAAGCTAAAACTAAATAAATTTGAAGGATCCTTTTATTTCTATCCATCCAAGACCCTGCTTTGCCCACTGCTGGATCAGAGGATCTCTGCTCCTCTATATTTGCTTGGAATTCAAAGCACAGGAATACAGCAGAGCGTACCCTGGTAAAGAGGAGAGGTCGCCAAAGGGAATAGTGAGGCCTGAGGCCAGCCCTCCCCTTACTTCAAAGCATCCAGTGCCCACTTATTTTCTCTGCTCATTCACCAGGTATGTAACCCAGTAAGGGCTGAAGCAGAGGCTCCTGCAAAGTACCATTGCCACCACTACCTGCAAACGTAGCCCACATAGTTTTCGAAAACTAAATTTGTTGCCAACATTTTAAAAAATTAGGAAATATCTAAAAATCAAAATTTCCAGCTTTCCTTGAAACCTCCAGAGATCTGAGACTACGTGACATGGCGACAACAAACAACTGGCACTCTGGGGGGACTGTGGACCCCCTTCACCAGACATGCACCTGCCTCCCCTTGATCTGCCTCCTCACTCCACCTCGTTCACAGAACATAATTGGCCCTTTTATGTATTTCAGTTCGAGACCCCCTTTCTCTAAAGCTTTTCATAGACTAATTGATATTCAGCGAGTTTTTCCATCTACTTTTGCCCCCAGGAAAAGATGATGTCAGTGAGGAGACAAGGAGAAAGATGAGAGGCTGGAGGACGATGTCACTGGTTTTAAAGAATCCCGGGATGTGCTTAGAGCAGTGGAAAAGCGGATGGCAAATCCGTGCATGTCAGAATGCCTGTCAACTGGCTATTCAGGAACAAAGGTAAACCTGATAAAAACTGCTGTCATTGCAGAAAGAGCAATTAATGAAAAGGGAGATGGCCACCCCAGGCCACTTAAGTGCACACTGAACTATGAGCAGATACTGTCACTTTGCTGCCCCCAGTATTCAAGAGATTTTTTTATAGGCCTAAAAATAGCATCCAAGACAGCCCAGGACACTTGCCTTTGTTGTTTTCAATGGGCCCACTGGTGATAAACAAGAGACTGAGAAGAGCCATTGTGATTGCAGTCATCATTACAAGGAGGAAAATCAGGAATGTCTCCAAGGTGGAGAAGGTGCGCTTGGCCATTTCTTCTGTGGTGAAACAGAGATGGAGGAAGACAATTAGAAGAGGAGAAAAAAGACCAAAATTCAAAGTAAAATGTATAGGCTTCAAGTTGCCCAAGGCTAAGATGTTTTAGCTCTTTCATATCAACACACTGTGCCAAGGAGGGCAGCAGCACAGAGCACACTTACCACCAGTTCCATATCCCAAGCCCTTGGCAGACAAGACCAATCAGTTATAGCATTCTTTTTGAAAAGCTTGCAAGTGTTTTCCAAATTGTTCTCAGCACAATGCTACTCCTGGCAGCCACCACTCATGATTTGGTATTGGCAACTGAGCAAAAATCTATTTACATTTTTTAGCCAGAAGATACTGCTTTCATTGATGGCAATGGTGTTATTTATAGGTCTGTTCATGGGTCTCGGTTGAGAGTGTATTCATTTGTCAACAAGGATGACTAATGAATATACATCACTTACATTTGGTAGAAGACTGGCTGGGCTTGGGACTGTACATCATAGTCATGGAGTAAGTAAAATTATCTTATCCACAGGGAGGTAAAATTCATAAGTTTGGCCTTTAAATTCTATGCTCTAACTTTCAATTACTACCTGGTAATAAAAGGTCATGGAAAAGGGGGATTAGCATCGCTGGTCTCAAGCCAGACATTAGTAAAATTTCCTTCTTCAGTGATCAGAAGGATCCTACACATTCTGCAAAACTTGTATCAAAGGATGAGGATCAAGAATGGCCCTAAGTTCCACAAAAGCATAAAATGTTGCTACAGATGCCTTAAGATGCTTTAAGAGAAAATTCATCCTCACACAAAAGGAAAATACAAGCAAAACATCCACATTTACAAATCTGAAAGTTCAAATCTTCCTTTAAAATCGTTCATAAAATAATGGCAACACTGAGCCAGCATTCCCACGTGCCAGGATTTTCCTAAAGCTCCGTAGCTGCTGTTCTCTTTAGACAGGGATGGATTCTCCAGTCTGCCAGTCTCTACTCAGCAGGCCTCATCCATCTGAGTGACAGCCTGTTCCACGTAGGTGTTTGATTTCACAGTCCCAAGGCGAGGGGTGGTGGGTCAGCCTGGCAGCAGATACTTCAGAGGTAAGGCTGAATTGAGGGTAGACAAAGTGACTGAAACCTCTTCCCAGACTTCCTGGTTATCAAGAAGCTTTCCTCACCCTATTTCATCATCATAATCACCTTCACCACCATCAGCAATTCTAGGGCAAAACACGTTAGGTCTATGCCTTAGTCACCAGGAGTAAGGAAACATATCTAAATGGCTCTGAAGTCTGATGATCTACAAAGATCTACTAATCATTAGCTGCTGTTCCATTAGCAAACTTCAAACCCAAAGTTTTGATTTCTCTGAGCCTTTCTGGGAACCAAGATGACCAATAGCTGGACCTCCCAACCTTGGATCATCGACTTACAAATTCTGTATATAAAAGTGGTCGCATGATAGGAAACTGCATATCAGACAGAAAGGGCACAAAATGAAACATTTTTAAAATTTATTTCTAGTTTTGCTCTGTTGAACTGATTACTGCAGCAAACCTTTTACACAAGTCAACAATGGAACTTGAATTCATGTTAATTTCCACCTCCTACTCAAACTTGAATGGTCTGCCACGTGTGTTCCCCCACTCTGGTTAGGGGTCAGAATTGCTGCCAACACATTACCATTATTTTTTAACTACATTAGCTGACCGTACAACCACCTTTAGGGAAATGAGAAATTAAAATTTGAGTTAGCACTATTTCTCATTGATGATTAAAATCTGAATTCAAATGTTAAACCAGATGCCTTGTCTACCTTCAGAATGCGCCTTGGAGAGGTGGGCCAATGATTATATCTCAAAGAGGAGTCTACATTTCATAATGGTTGCCACTCAATCTGTCATAATCCTGCAAGCTTAATAATGAGGTTCTAATGACCCATCAGTAAGCCATTTGCCATCTTCACCAGACTGAGGACCCTGTTTTTCAAGAAGCTGATGGTAACAAGTAATAATTTAGCAAAGGTGATTTCCAAAGTTAAGAAAATAATGTAATACTTTCAGCTTTCTTCAAGATATCTGAGACAACAGGATGATTCAGGATCCCTCCTTCCTTTTCTCCCCAAGAAAACACAATCATTCTTACCTGGTTCTATGTGATTCAAGAGTTTCACAGCTTGGGAAAACAAATGGCCCTCCAGAATCTTCTTTCCCCTCGCACGTTGTTGG
The DNA here is from genome assembly GCA_963574355.1 of Loris lydekkerianus. Taxonomy (NCBI): domain Eukaryota; kingdom Metazoa; phylum Chordata; class Mammalia; order Primates; family Lorisidae; genus Loris; species Loris lydekkerianus. The sequence goes on from CAUYPK010126081.1 coordinate 24,616, forward strand.
GCTTAGACTTCTTAACACTTTGTGAAACCTACTGAAAAAAGACCTTTACAGTCACATCCAGGAGAGTTAAGGTAGTCATTAGCGTACCTCTAAGGGCTTGGTACCAGGATAAGACTAAAGTGTATTGATAACACTCTCTCGCGGGACAGCCTGTTATCATTGGTAGAAGTTACATAAGGCCTGCTGGGCTGAAGGTCATTTCAGCATTGATATAACTCTTCCAGCATGATGTGTTCTGTGCAAGGCCTACCACCTGGATCACAAAAACGAAATGCACCTGCTTCATTTACCAGTGGTCCTTCTACCAGTAATCCAAGGAGCATTATTGTGGGCTATGGATATCACTGAGCAATATTTACACTAATTTCAGGGCAGAAAAGTGATCTTAATTATTAGGAATTCACATTAAAAAAAATACACAAAATTTTAGATTAGTTAAGAATGCAAATAATAAATAATGCAACAGGGCAAGAATGCTATCCCAATCAAGAATTCTACCGAAAAAAATTTAATGACATGAAAAAAATTCCCAAAGATTACACAACAATGTGATCTCATTTTCATAAAGTATACATTATTTATATACATATAATCACAAAGATTGTGAGAAGTGCAGCAAAATGATAAGAAGTAATCATTTGATGATTATGGGTGGTTTTTGTTTTTACATTTTTTTCTTCTTGCTATGTTCTAAAAGAGCCACGCTATGTTACATTTGTAACAGGGAAAATAAAATGGTTTTCTTTCTCATGAAGACGTTATACTTTAAAGCAGCATGAAGTTAAACAATGGACCACAGGAGACAAAGCAAGTCCTAGCAAATCCAAGCTGCTCAGCACACACGTCGCAAAAAGCCACCTAGGCTGCTTAATTCCTTGCAGAGTTTGAAGAGAGACCCATGGAGTTCCAAGTGAAATATTATAGATATAAATGTCTTCAGACAGGGAATTTTATAATACATTTTAGATTCCTCTCTGCTGCTGCAGAAGGGAACAGGGTAAATCATAAATCATGATATTAAACAAGTTTTTCTTAAGTGCATTGTTGTTAGAATTTTTGGTTACAAACAACAGAGACCTAATCCGGCTAGCTTAAAGGAAAGGGGAAAGAGGGAAAGGAAAAGTAAATTAATCAGAAGGCAGCAAGAAAATCCACAGATCCAGGCTCAGGAAGTGCAGAAAGCAGGAATGAAGGCAGCCTGTGGCTGTAGGCAGCAGGAGCTCTGGGACAGTATCTTCAGGGCATCCCCACTGGGAAGGACCCTCACTGCAGAAGGCCTTCGTGTGCTGCACTTAGCAGCCAGGTCCGGACAAGGCATCTGACTGGCCTGGCCTAGGTCATACACCTATCCTGTCCTTGGAGGTGATACATAAATGCAAATTTTAATAAGACTATCCCCAAAGAGAGGAGGGTAGTTCTCCAAAAATAAAATCAACGTGATTTAGAAGTCGATCAGTAAAAACAGTGGCTACCTACTGGTGACCTGTCACTGGATTTCCTTCACCCAGCCTTCTGCCTCACTGTGGGAGGTCTCTACAGCCCCTGTGGTCTTTCCTAGACTTCTTCAGACCTTTTCTTCCTCATAATCAGGGGCCAAGCTATGGACCATTCACAGTGTCCTGCTTGGTGGCCAACAATTTAGTCAGAAAAGATCATTTTGCAGGGTTTTAGAGACAATAATAGCTTAACATATCACCTTTCCTAGACCACATGTGAAGGCCCACATCTGCATGATAAGCAGCTGAGCATTGAGGCGACTCCAAGCACTATTGCAAAGCCAGAGGAGAAAAGCTTCTGGGCCCATGGAAACAGCTGGCTCCTCTCGCCAGAATAATACTAGCCTGGGGTGGGAAGAAGACTGTCATCGCAAGTATTTCAAACTGTGCATCTATTCTATTTCTATCTGAATGGCCCCCACGTAAATCCTATTACCTATGATCATCTAACTGTTCTCTACACTCCACCCAAACAGATTCACTCATATTCACATGCTCCACCCATTTTACAGATGAGGAAACAGACACAGATTTCTAGAACAGGAAAGGATAGTTCAAAGTGAGCATGGTCCTGCAATTGTTATGCCAGAATACAAGCCCAAGTCTCCAGACTCCTAGAGAAAAACTTCCTCCCGACCCCTGCACCAATGCCTACTGTATAAACATACTGTGGGAAAGCCAAATAGTAGATGAGAGATTGTTTCTCTAATAAATAAGGAGGGAATGATAACCTTGGATGTATTTATTCTTGCAACCCCTAATAAAATGATGAATCTGGGCAAAGATTATCAACAGCTGCTTCTATAGCGGAAAGAGAGACAGCCAGATGTATACATAGCAAGCTTCTGAACAATGTACACAACTTTCTCTAGTATCTTACTAAAAAGTGAAACCGAATCAGGTCTGCCTGTTTATAGGAAATACGAATGCAACTGAAGACATACGTCAGGGTGCAGCATGGGGATGCAGAAAGCCCAGCCCAGAGTGGGAGAAGCTGGGTGACTGAGCAAACTGGAAATGGAGAGCAAGATAAAGAAGGAAGAGCAGCAGTAGGAACAGGGGTGCGGCTGAGGGAGACAGGGACAAGAGCAAGAAGGGGTGGGGCAGAAGGGCAGAAGGCAGAGGAAGGACGGAGAAAGTGGCCGGGGAGGGCCAGGGAGACAAAGAAGGAAGGGAGAGAAGAGCTGGAGATGGCGAGGCCTCCGAGACACAGCAATCAACTCTCCAACCTTATTTGGAACCTGATCCACATAATCATCCAAACAAACTTTTTTTATAAGACCATTGAGGAAATTGGAACACTGACTAGATACATGACAACGTTAAAGAATTTCTGTCTAAAGGACGAATGGCAGTGGCTCACGCCTATAATCCTAGCACTCTGGGAGGCCAAGGCCAGTGGATTGCCTGAGCTCACAGGTTCGAGACCAGCCTGAGCCAGAGAGAGACCCGGTCTCTAAAAATAGCCGGACATTGTGGCAGGTGCCTATAGTCCCAGCTACTTGGGGGGGGGACTGAGGCAATAAAATTACTTGAGCCAGAGAGTTAGAGGTTGCTGTGAGCTGTGATACCACAGCACTCTACCAAGGGCAACAAAGTGAGACCCTGTCTCAAAAAAAAAAAAAAAAAAAAGATTACTATGAGAATGGTATTGTGATTATACTTTTAAAAGAAATTCGTATCTTTTTTAGGGCTGCATTCTGAAACATGGAGTTAAGACACAATACGAGCAGTGCAAAAATAGTATGGATGAATGGATGGACAGTTAGATGGACAGATGGATGGATGTAAGGTTTGCTCTTGAAATATTCTGGCTGGCAGGAAAGAGGTAGGTTTAAAGCCCTGTGGCAGATACTGGGACATCTTCACTCAATGCCCATTCCAAATCCATCGAGAGTGCAGAAGTGGGACTCCACTGTGCCTGGAGTTCCAGATGCAGTTAGGTTCTGCCTTTTAGAGGCACTGGGATGAGACTTAGATTCACAATTGAGCTACCTGGGTTGAGAGGCAGGGCAGGAGACATCCACACTGCTGGTTTAGATCATGGCCACTTCCAGATGCCACAGGCTGCTTCCTTATTACGGGACGGGGCTGAGGCAGCTCACCTCGAGGCAGCTCAGTGCTGATATTTCAGTTTGGGTTGCCTCTGAAAGCCCAGCCTCAACGCTCTGTCTTCAGCCCTCACAATGACTCTGCGAGTTATCTCTATCCCTTAATAAATCCTTTTCTTTCTAAGCTCCCTGGAGTAGATTCTGTTATCTCTAACTAAGAACTTGTTTGAGCTAAAAATCACAAAAGTGAGATTCTGTGAAGTATCGACACTTTCCAATCAACTGAACCCTCTGTATGTTTCCGGGAAACTCCTTAAGTTAAATAAAAGTGATGAGCAGTTTGACAAATGAATTTTATATTGGGTCCCAAAAGAAATTTACATACACAGGGCCTCTAGTGGTACTAGAGACCTTTACCATCTCATGGGTTTTGTTCAGAACTGAAAAATCTCTTTGGACCAGTCTCATCCTTGGTTAACTAGAGAATCATTTTTATAAGCAGTAAAACAGAAGCCTCTTCTGTTCCAAGCCAGAATGTGCTTCATCTTTAACCCCTTGTGCCTCCATCATATGTTAAGCCTGAGATGCCACCAGGGATGTGCCCTGGTCCACTGGGGAGCCCAGGACAATTCCATGAGGGAGGTCCCTGCCCTGACCCTAGTGGAGCAGGGAATTGAGGAAGCCCATGTTGCCAGCAGAAGTAGATAATGACAGTCCTGCCTTTCTCAGAGAACAGGGTGGACAAACTACACCGGGGTTACAGAGTTTCTTTCCCCAAATTCACTCTAGTGCTCCTTCCAGTGCAAAGGAAAAAGATAAAGTGAGCCATCAAGAATATGAGACGAACTGAGATTTAAATTCAAAGTTTAAGATGTTGATATTTGTTTTCTTTTTTTCTTTTCTTTTTTCTTTCTTTCTTTTTTTTTTTTAAAGACAGAGTCTCACTCTGTTATATTGGGTCCCAAAGAAATTTAAGTACACAGGGCCTCTACTGTACTAGAGGCCTTGGCAGAATGCCCTGGGCATCACAGCTCACAGCAACCTCAAACTCTTGGGCTTAAGCGATTCTCTTGCCTCAGCCTCCCAAGTAGCCAGGACTACAGGCACCCACCACAACGCCCAGCTTATATATTTGTTTTCCTACAGTATCCTTAATTAGAAGCACAGAGACTAACAAGAACCTACCTTGTTAGAAGATCACATGATGATGTGTTTTTAAAACTACTTTGCCAACTCTCTAACAGGATGCAAATTGCTTTATATTATTTATAGGTGAGTACATTGTGGATGCTCAAGAGTGGCAGGTTCTGTGCTTTTTAAATGAAAGCACAGTTATCTTTTCTTGGTGTATTCCTCATACTGGCTTCTAAACATCTCCCTCTTCAAGTTAGATAAATGCAACCTTAAGGGAGGAGGAATGTCTTTTGCTATTATTGACATGTACAGAAAATTTTAACTGTAGATAAAATTGGAATTGCAAAACTTCCTAATTTCTCCACTGTTACAGTGGGGGCTGTATAACCCTTTTCAGAGTTTTTGGAAATTATTCTCTGATGAGTTTTCTTTTCCAAAAGCCACACATAAGAATTTCTTTTATTTGTCAGTGACAAATTTGACCTGTTTGCTGTACAAGATTACAGAGGTAGATTGGGAGGAAGCAGGCTGCAGCTGCATTTATCATCATTTCAGAGACAGGGTGAAATATTTTGTGATGTAACTTGTCCTCTACCTAAATCTCAGATGGTTTGCAACTCCCTCTGTACCAACCACCTACATAAGAAGCACCACATGATTCTTTGGTAAAGCTTGGAAAAGCAAGAACCAAGGGAAGCAGAAAGCAACTTGATTCTATCAAAGTCCATCCTGACTTAATCAATGTTCTTTCTGCCAACTAGAGGAAAGAGGGAGGAGAATCTGAATGGGGCTTAGCAGAAAGGCATGTTGCCTTTCTTGTATTGGGCAGAACCAAAGCTGAGGTGGAACCCTGCCAGGTAACTTGCTCCCTCGTCATCCTGAAGCAAGCTCCCTGGCAACCATTCCAAGGATCCCCCCATTACCAAGATGTAAAAGGGGAGGAGAACCAGACCCTCCTGTGAACGCACATCCTTGCTCACTGCAATTGTCTACATCCTCCCCAAGGACAATCTAGTAAGACCCTAGGAGAAAAGGAAGAAGTTCTTATTCACGTGTATCTATGTGGAGGGATAATGCCTGTAAGTGGACTTAATGCCTTGGGTTTGTCATGGATTTGGGATGGTGATAAGGGCCAGGTGACTTCTGAAATACCAGGCTCAAAACCTACAGTCACTGAAATGAAAGTGGGTATCCAGCTGATGATCCCATTTTGTGGAGGCTGAGCCCAAGCCTTGGCAAGAATCGGAGGCTGAGGCAAGGGTAGGAATTCCTCAGAGTCTGAGGTTAGGGTAGGATCCTCCAAAGAGTCAAGGGACCAGCCCAGGAAAGTCTATGAGAGTTAGCCAGAGCTCAATGAAGAGATGGAAACCAGGAAGGAGTCTTGAGTTTGCAGAAGCCAAAGGTAGAATTCAATTCATATGTCAGAAACAAGATGGGACCAGGAAGGGGTGGAATCTAGGCTAAAGTGCCAAGGCACAAATCTGAAGGAGTAGATTGCATTAGGCCTAGGCCATATGTATGGATAGTATTTGTGACTACATTTTATGAGTCAATAGATTGGAGAGACTTGTGTAGGTTGGGCTGGTTTATCCAGCCAGGACAAGAAGAGTGATAATTAAAATGACAACATTTCATTAAGCTCTTGCTATATAGATCTATATCAAGCCAGGTAAAGAAGAACAGTCACATTCAAAATAATAAAAAATAAAATGGAATTAATTTATTGAACTCTTACCACGTTCTAAGCACTGTTCTGAGAACATTACATGAATTACTTGTTTTAGTTCCCACAGTAACTGTAAGAGTGGTACTATTCCCATCCCCCTTTTACATATCTGAATTAAAAAACCAAAACTAAGTCATAGAGAAGTTAAACAAATCAACAGAGGTCATATAGCCAGTAACAGATCAAGCTAGATTCAAAACCAGACCATTTGCCTTCAAAGACCTCTAGCTTAACCACCAGCTACGTCATGCAACATAAGCATTTGCCTTTTACAAGTATTAATATACTTCACATCTTTAAAGTAATGATAAGTTAATTCATGTAAAGTAGTCAAAGCCACAAAGCTGTTATTAGAAGAATCAATGGAGGGATGGTGAGAAGAGGGAAGGATTCTGCAGTCCTCTGGCCCAGAGAGATAAAGCCACGTTACCTGCCCTGAGGTGAAGACTTAAGCATTCAGTCATAGCTGCTTTTGATCCTTTATGGAAATATGGGAAGGTTTATGCTTTCCAGCCCCCTATAAAGTTACTAGCCAATGGGCTGTGAGTGGCAATAACATGTGTCACTTCTGGGCTGGAGTATTTAACATTGAGGCATCTGAGAGGGTGTGTGAGTTCTGTATGGTGTCCCTTCCTCCGCAGTGGTGACCCTGATTATCACCTATCGAGATGACAGGTTACAAGATTCTTAAGACACTACTTGGAAGAAACCGATCTCCACGAGTTGCCAGACCAGGATAGGGCTTTGCATAAGCAAAAAATAAATGTTTATGTGTTAAGTAACTAAGATTTGGGGGGTTTATTTGTTATACAACAAGCTCCAACCCATCCTGACTAATACTATCACAATGCTAGTTAATGAGGATGACTCCTTATCTAAATCTTCTTTTTAAATTCTTTTGGTTCAATAAACACCTTAAATCAAATGCTATTATTTCTGCTTTTAAAAATATATTAAAACATCTCTAATCCAGAGATCAAATTTCATGCTATCTGAACTCCAAAACATAGTTACAAATAGGAAGTAATCAGGAGGGGTTCTAAGGTCACCGAAATTGATGAAATAAAGTCCATACTTTTTATACTACAAGAGAGATTCCTAGACTCCTTCAGATAGAGGAGACTTTTAATTTACATACAATTCCAACCAACTATTTTTTTTTTCTTTCAATCACAGAAAATTAGAATAATCCAGGTTTCTGGAAGCAGGCACACAGTTAGCAAAAGTGCTAGGTAAAAGAAACTCAAGTGAAAATGACAATACTCAATGGTCAGAGAGACAATCTGAGTCATTTTTAGTAAGCTTTAAAACAGCAGGATTTGAAGCACATTTGAAAATGGTTTTCTCCTAATTTAAGGCTTTAGAAGACAGAACCCTAAGTTTTAAGACTATCAAAATGTAAAGGTGGAGATAGAGACAAAGAAATAAGTAGATTAATCCATGTTAAAATGCAACACTTTTGTTAGGGTAGGATTTGGGTATTTTTTTTTTTTAATTTTCTACATTTTACTTTATCATATTTTAAGTTTTTCCACAATGATCAGATGTAACTTTTGTGACATAAATGTAAATTTTTTTACCTTTAGTGTTTAGTATCAAGTGTTATAAAGATAAATTCTAATATTTGAAAAAGTTACAGAGTGTGACTTCAAAACATAAATTTAAACCATTTAATGAGAACCATTTCATGAGAAGAGGGGAACTTTAATTCCCCAACAAAGCTAACAAATAAAAAGAGATCGTCAACTCTGCTTGCCTATTCTTAATGCATTCTCAAATGATAAGTACTACTAAAAATAGAGTTTCTCTTCCTTAGACTTATGCAGAGGAACTGTGCTGACCTCACACTCCACCTTGGTTGAGCTCAGAAGTCAGAGGTCCAAGTGCATGGGACTTTAAGAAGTAATAATTACTCTGGGAGGCCGAGGCAGGTGGATTGCCTGCTCTCAAGTTTGATACTAGCCTGAGTCAGAGTGAGGTCTTGTCGCTAAAAATAGCCAGCTGTTGTGGTAGGTGCCTGTAATCCCAGCTACTCAGGGAGGCTGAGGCAAGAGAATCGCTTGAGCCCAAGAGTTTGAGGTTGCTGTGAGCTATGATGCCAGATTACTCTACTGAGGGTGACAAAGTGATACTCTGTCTAAAAAAAAAAAAAAAAAAAAAAAAGAAAGAAAGAAGTAATAAGATATTGACCAATTTAGTCAGGACTAATGGAACAGAGTGAGTTCTACTTGCTTATTCACCTCACTAATCAGAAAACAGGCTGAGCTATCTTTTTATGCCCAGGTGAGCTGAACCTTGGATGCACCATAAGAGATAAAGGGGTTTCTGAATAGGATAATCATATTACTGTCATGAAGGAATTGATAATGTCACATTGCATGGAGCTGTGATCAAGCTGCCAAGCCTGTAGCCTCACAACTGAGTCCAAAGTTGAAAACAGGATTGAAGACTAGTATTTTTCCCATTTCAGTGTGTCAGTTCTAGAATTGATACATTCAGAATGTATAACTACTGGTTCATTGTGGGCATCAACCAACCAGAGCAGATGCCAGTGTAAACAACTGGTAGAGTAGACCTATAAGAATGCATTCCTGCTGAACATTTACCAGACTGCTGGGTTTCTTTTTCTTTTTAAAACCTGGAATTGTGCATTGACTGAAGGCTTTCTTCCTTCAAAGACTCAGTCATTGAGTTATAAGCCTTATACATAGAATGAGCAATCATTAAAAAACAAACCAAATGAAAAAAAAAAAAAAAAACTTTGCTAGGCACCTCTAATCCCAGCACTTTAGTAGGCCAAGTTTAGAGGATCATTTCAGGCCAGGAGTTCAAGACCAGCCTGAGCAACAAAGCAGGACTCCCTTTTCCATAAAAAATAAGAAAAATTAGCCAGGTCTGGAGGTGTGCACCTATAGTCTTTGCTCCAAAGGAGGCTGAAGTGGGAGGAACACTCAAGCCCAGGAGTTTGAGGTTGCAATAAGCCACGATGCTGTCACTGCACTTCAGCATGGGTGACAAAGTGAGAACGTGTCTCAAAAAACAAAAACTAAAACATTGAGGCATCTGAGAGGGTGTGTGAGTTCTATATGGTGTCCCTTCCTCCGCAGTGGTGACCCTGATTATCGCCTATTGAGATGACAGGTTACAAGATTCTTAAGACACTACTTGGAAGAAACCGATCTCCACGAGTTGCCAGACCAGGATAGGGCTTTGCATAAGCAAAAAAATAAATGTTTATGTGTTAAGTAACTAAGATTATGTGTTAAGTAACTAACACCTCCAATCTCACCTCATACAGCTAAAAAAATTAATTCAATCCATCATGATTGCCACCAATAGTGGTTTTATGTAGAATCTTAAGACATAAGACTTTTCCTGCTAAAGGAAAATACATCAGAAAACTGGCATGATGTCCCCGACAGGCCTGCCAACACTGCTCGGTGTAGACATCTCCAACCAAACCACAATTACTCCATAACAAAGATAAATTATGTGATGAAAGAAAACATCTTGCTGTCATTTAGGCAGGTTATAAGCCAAATTATCCTTGAAAGCCATTTAGAAGGATAGAAAACAAACCCAGTTTATAGGGGAGGAAAGTGAGACCATAAGCAATGCTTAAAATCCCGCCCAGAGAGAGGCTACCTGCATCACACTTATATTTAAAGCCAGAGTAAATAAGTAGGCACATTTATCCATTGTTCTCCTAACTGTTGAGTTATCTACAGCAGGTAAGTATGGGAGGGAACCCAGCCGGTGGCTGCAAGAGGAAAGAACAGATGTGATGATAATAATAATAGGTGGATCTCCTGGACATCAGTTTAGGCAAACAATTCATAACTAAGCCCCCAAAAGACAGGCAAACCTCCCCAAAAGTAAACAAATGGAATTTAAACTAAGAAGCACCTGCACAGCAAAAGAAACAATACAGTGAACAGACACATAACAGATAAGAGGAACTTCCATTCTTGAGATACTTTACTAAGAAGAATATGTTCCAGCTCCATCCATGTAAACATGAAAGAGGTAAAGTCTCCAAAAAAAATATTTAAAATCACACATATGACAAAGAAGTTTTAACCAAAATGTGTAAAGAAATCTTAACACTCAAAAAAGGAAATAACCCAATAAGAAATGGGCAAAAGGTTTGAACAGGCACTTCACCAAAGAAGATAGGCACCTGCAAAGATACTGAACATCATTGTTTATTAGGGAAACTCAAATTAGTAAAAATTAGCAATGAGACACTATTACACTGCTACTAGGGTGGCAAAACCCCATGAAACTAACAATATCAAATGCTATCTAGGATAAGAAGCAAGGGGGATTGTCATATGTTGCCAGTGGGCATGCAGAATGGCCTAGCTGCTCTGGAAAACGGTTGTTGGTTTCTTATAAAACTAAACATGCACCAACCATACAGCCCAGTATTCCTACTCCTAGTTATTTCACCCAAAAAATGAAACTTAAGTTCATACAAAAACTGTACACACACACATGCTGCTATAACAAAGTGCTCTAGACTGAGCAATTAACAAAAATAGGAATTCATTTCTCACAGTTCTGGGAGCTGGGAAGTACAAGCTCAAGGCTCTGGCAAGTTTAAGGGCTGGTCTTTCACTTCCAAAATGGTACCAAATGATGGCTGCAACCTTCAGAAGGGATGAATGCAGCATTTTCACAGGGCAGAAAAGCAGGACAAAGAGGCCGAATCCTGTATGATTGGAAGGACCTTAAGTCCATTCCTGAGGGAAGAGCTGTCATGACCTAATCACCTCCTAAGGGTCCTGCCTCTTAATACTATTGTATTGATGACTAAGTTTCAACATATGAATTTGGGGGGACACATTCAGACCGTAGCACAGTTTTATTCATAATCACTTAAAGTAGAAGCAATTCAAGTGTCTTTCACATGTTGAGGGGATATTACTCAGCAATCAAAAGGAACAGACTATTAATAGAGGCAAAGAGATGGTGAACTTCACTTTAAGTGTATGAATATTATGCTGGATCAAGTGTTTGCAAACTACCGTAATACTTGAGTATAAGCCGAGTTGTTTTGGCACAAAATTTGTGCCGAGTTTGGGTTTTTCGGCACAAATTTTATGCCGAAATAACTCGGCTTATACTCGAGTATATAGGGTATTTGGTTTGAGGGCCAAGTCCAGCACACCCCATCACTTATGGGGTAGGGGCTGGCTTCAGGCCACAGTGGTGGAACTGAACAGCCACAATAGTCACTACATGGCCCAAAGGGCTAAAAATATGCACCTGGCCCTTCACAGAAAAAGTTTGTCAATCCCTTTGCTAAGTGAAGGAAGCCTAGTTCAAAGGTTGTGTTCTCTATGGTTCCATTTATATGACATTCTGGAAAAGGCAGGCAGTTGGGATAGAACATCTCCCAAAGTTTGGGGCTGGCGCAGGGAGGGCATTTTTGAGTGTGGTGAAACCAGTCTGCTTCTGGATCATGGAGGTTCTCACACATCTCTTAAAGCCAATAGAACTGATACAAGTGCACATCCAAAAAAAAAAAATGAGTCTTCCTGTTAAACAAAAACTAAATTAAAATAAATACTTAAAAATGGCGCACACACACATTAGTCCAAACATTTTGGCTGCAAGTTGCAGAAACTGAAATGATTTTCATTCATTAAAAAAAAAAAAAAGAGAGAGAGAGAGAGATGAGTCATTGCTTGGTAGCCAGCCAGAAGTGACACTGTGATAGGGGACAAATTTAAAGGCAGGGATCCAGGAAGCAGGGCTGACAGAGGAGACCCCAGGTCACAGAGGCCGACACCCTTTCTCTCCACCTGTCCTTGGTCATGTGCTGGGTCACTTTCTCCTACCAATCTCCCACCCTCACCCTCACATCCCAATTTCATACCCCAGCTGGAAAGATAATTTTTTCCTTTGAGTGTTCATTTATCAACTCCAGGCCAGGACTAAAGCTGGCCATGCTTGGTCACAGACCTACACTGGGATCCCTCACTCTCATGAAGAGGGACGAATTAGCTAATCCCACTTCTGTGGCCAAAAGGACCAGGGTCTGTTTTGAGAAGAAGGGGATTTGAAAGCTTGTTGGACAGACGAAACTCAGTAGCACTCAGTCCAATTCTTTAGCCATAAATTAATGAAATTAACACACCCATATTTTACTTCTAGTTCACCTCTATTTATAGTTTCCCAATTAATTCCTTATACAGGGCAAAGAGTGATTTGAAAGGCAAGTTTAAGGAATTAAATAAAAAAGTTTATGGCACTCAGCCCAACTGGTTTATGACTTGTAGAACGGGAGAGGCACTCTGAACTATGTGTGAAAATACTTATTTCAGCTGTTGTAGGTCTTAAGAAAAGATAAGAAGGAAATGGCCTAATGCTGCAGGTATAGCCCAAATTATAAGACCTTAGAGCACAGTACTGTATCCCCTTTATGATTAAACATTTTTCCTTCGAAGTATCAGTCTTTAAAAATTTTAGGATTCTTTGTTTAAAAATCAAATCTAGATAGTTTCTTGTTAAAAGAAAAAATGCATAATTTTAGATTTTCTGAGGAAGCCATTAATCATGGTGACTGAACTTGGCTTACTAGTTTTCCTACCTCTGCGTTAGTCAACTAGAACCAATATTCTCTTTAAATGGAGAACAGACATCCAAAAACATTAATTTTCTCATTTCATGCAGTGCATGTTGTAAAAAAGAAAAAAAAAGTCATTAAAGTATAAACCTCCTTCCAAACCAAAAGGCATCTAAGTTTCATTATCTTGTTTTTCTTCTTCCCTTTCCGCAATGCTATTACCAGGGCTCCACCTGATGGGTTAGCTTACCCACAGAAAATCAAACACACACTGATCTCAAGCCCCTAAATTACTGACCATTAACAGGAAGAAAAGAGAAAAATAAAAGCCAGCTTCCCTTTGCCCAGCCTTCTGGTTCATTGACCGGGTAACTCAGCAGGGGTTGCTCATTTGCAAGGCAGCACTGATGACTTCTCCCCAGGAGGGAACGGCAGAGAGAATCGCTCACCCTCAAACTCTCAAACTTCTAGCCTGGGGAAGCGAAAACAGGAAGAAATTGGAAGATGACTTTCCTGAGAACAACTTTGAACAATTTTAGAGAGGATTTATGCTGTATAATTTCAAGTTTTAAAATCTCATTTAATAAATATGCATCTTTGCAAAAGAACACCGTGCATTTCGACACCATTTCTATCTCTTTCAACCGGAAAGGAAAGCCAAGTTCTCCACACTGGCAACTCCTGTTGGTACGGCAGCTGGAACAGAGAGTCAATTCATTCTATTTTTTACCTTGGTGCATTAAAGTTATAATAGTACATATTAAAAAATTCTCCCCATTCTATATGAAATTTAAAAGTTGCAGTGATACAGAATTCTTAAAGATGAGAATTGAAGAAAGAGTTGTTATTAGGGAAAGCTTCAGAATTAGTCCACTAAAACAAAACTGCTGCTTCCTATTAAGCAAGTATAGATTTTTAATTGGCTTGAGTTCCTTAAGAGATTTCTTATCCTTCTAATTTTGTGGTCAAAAATCTTTTATAAACCACTATCGTACAATGTATAGTGTACATTGCTGTATGACTTTTGCCCCAGTAGAAAAAGGCAAAGAGGCATCAGTAGTATTACTTTGTCATTCTTTAAATGCCAGACCTAGAATGTGAGCAGAGAGAACATCTCGTAAACAAATTCTTATAAAACATATTCCAGTGACATTCTGTGTTTAGAAGAGCACTGTCACCATCACAGACTGAAATAGGTAGTCATAACAGACAGAAAAGAAAGTCAGTGAAAAAATACTGTATAGATTTTTGTAATTTTGATTATGCCAGTAAAAGATAACAAAAACGAACAAAATATTGCAGAAAAAAGCAAAAAGCAATAGTTTAACAGATTTTAATTATATCAGTGAGTTTTTTGAAAACTGGTCTGTCACAGTAATGAATAATACTGCCATTTTTGTTTTCAAGCTTTAATTTTATCAAGATGAATCTCCTTTGCATCTTCACGATCCATGATGGTATAAGCCAGATTTTTCAACTGATCTTCACTCATGGTTGATCCAAGACCATTTTTATTAATTTCAAAGCTTTTTTCCATATGAAGCAATACCTATACCAGTAGTAGTGGAAAGCGTTAAATGTAAGAGTAAGTTCAACAGAAGTTTATAAAAATGGCATTTCATGATAAATTCAAGAAATTGCAATACTAAGCGGGTCATTTTTTCCCTTTGGGATCTGTTTTAGCAGCTTTCAAATGTCCTAAATAAAAATGTTTTTACTACAATGTCTTTTTTAGTAAGCTCAGATATATTTATATTGTATTTTGTAAAAACTTAGAAGTTTTTCTTCTGCTGCAAAAATCAGAGATGATTCGATCCTTTTCTTTATAGTAAATGTCTAGTTCTTAGAACAATGAATGAAACAGTTCAATGCTATCCCTTTTTATATCTCCTATTAATGCTTGACTGGTATCTCTTATTATTTCTCCTGGCATTCTTCACAATTTTATTTATTTGTTTGTTTAGAAACGAAGTCTCACTCTGCTGCCTGCCCAGGCTGGAGTGTAACTCATGATCACAGCTCACTGCAGCCCGGAACTCCTGGGCTCCAGTGATCGTCTTTGTCCCAAGTACCTGGGACTACAGGCTCAAGCCGCTGCACTCAGCTAATTTTTAAAATTTCGTAGAGATTTTACCATGTTGTGGAGGTCGGTCTCAAACTCCTGGGCTTGTTCAAGCAGTCCTGCCTTGGGTTCCCCAAATGCTGGGATTACATGTATGAGCCACTGCATCTGACCAAAATGTGACTTTTTAAATGTTAATATCTTTTTACTTATATGTTGTTGGAAGGAAAAATTTTTCTTTTACCAATGTAGGTCTGGATGGTCTGCAGCTTGAGAATTAATGAGGACAATAGATAAACAGCAGAAAAATTTATTATGCATGCAGGGGTAGTCTACAGAGAAAGCAGCTCCCGGCACACACAGAGGGAAAGGCTTATATACCCGCTTAACAAGGGGGAAGAGGTGGTGTTAGGCCTTCAAATGATGGAAGATTCTTCTTTTTTTTTTTTTTTTGAGATAGAATCTTACTCTGCTGCTCTCAGTAGAGTGCTATGATGCCATCATAGCTCACAGCAACCTCAAACTTGTGGGCTCCAGCGATCCTCCTGCCTCAGCCTCCTGAGTCGCTGGGAGTAAAAGCATCCACCACTATTTTTAGTAGAGACAGGGTCTTTCTCTTCCTCAGGCGGGTTTTGAATTCCTGAGCTGAAGAGATCCTCCTGCCTCAGCCTCCCAGAGTGCTAGAATTATAGGCATGAGCCACTGTACTCAGCCTCAATGGAAGATTCTGATGAGGCTCATTTACATAATTTTGGGGACTGTCTCAGCGTGGGAAGTCAGTTGCCTCCCTAACCAAAGACCTCTCCTGGGGGATCAGGGATGTTCAGGGCACTGCCTCACTTGAAGCCCCGCTTTAGTCAGACAAGGGAAGTTCAGATCAGGTTCCCGTCTGCATCTGCTGTAACTCGGATGTTTCCAGTTTGATATGATTCTAGTGGATTGTCTGTCCCTACAGTGTCACGTAGCATAATTACCTTTTTCTTCAGCATTTCTGTATCCTGATCTTTAAGCAGTGATTTTAAACTTTGTTGTTTCCCTGTGTATTGTTGAAGTCTGGTTGTGGCTGTCTGCAAATATTTTGGGATCTTATTAACCTCATCTAAAACTTCACACCAGAAAAAGAGATCATTCAGAAAAGAAAAATTGCCTACGGCAGAGAAGAATGTTACACCAATCCTCTTGAGTCCACATTTTCTTTTGGATTCTGTGGTACTTTGAAGATGGAAATTAACGTTCAAACTTGTTGGGACTGGGCAGCTTTATAATAAGCCTGCCATCGAGTCTGGGGAGGTCTTTTCACTGTTGGGCACACCCTGTAGTGTTTCTCATCAGTGAGGGAAGAATTAGATGAAGGCAATTTTTCCAAAGTTCCAGAACAGACCTAAATAAAATAACACTTCCAAAAAAATGAACTCTGCAAAACATCTAAAGGATGATTAACATAAGATACACATAAAGATTGGGATTAATTCCTTTGATTTTGCCCGACGTCAGTGTGGGTTTCTGTCATGTCACTCACCATGACAAATGACCATGTCAACCCATCACCATTCAGTTGTTTCAACTTCTCTTCTGTGGGCTCAGCAAGACTCTTCCAGAAATAGCACGGAAAACCAAGAATGCTTCTATTTCAACTTTATCATCTTCAACATGGACACATCTGACATTTTGCACATTTGATCGTTGTTTGAATCATGGAGAATACTAGCAAAAGAATCCCTGCGTATTGTGCTTTTTAAAATGTGTGCCGTTACTCAGTGGTGCCATTGATTTAATGTGTTACTTTATGACTAAAGAATAATGACTTATTCTTTAGTTGGCAATTTAAAAGAGAGAATATGTTTCAACTCTTTAAAGCTATTATTCAGATTCATTAATATATTGCATATACAAACTGAGATTGGCATGTACTAACCAGAAGTATCACATTTTGCACTATTTCACATTTGAAACACAAATATTATAAAAACACAAGGGGCCCACACAGAATAACAGAATTGAAGTCCTTTGATTCTGCTTCTACTTTACAATCTCTGTGTTATTGACATTTAATTTTGAATTGCTATTTAAAGTAAGACTACGGAGTACTACAATGGTTGTGTTCAGATCAAACTTTATCCTTTATAAGTTGAGTCTTTATGAAGAATGCAGGTTACTGTGCTCACAAGTTACTGGGAGCCAATTGACTAATAGTGATTTCTCCATATTAACTTCCATGTCCAATAAATATTTATTAAAGGATAGGCAATAAAAATGTACTAATTTGAAGCACACATACACAGTACACACACATGCACAAAATCTCCAGTAATTATTTAGAACTTAAACCAAAAAATATTTTATCACTGACATTGATTAGAATTTTTAGTGATGATGATAAAAAAAACAGACTGACCCATAGTGAGGTTTATTATTGCTTTACAATTCTCTACAGACTACGCACAGCCTTATTGCCTGCAAGGGATGGACCCCTCCCACCACCCTGCCCTTGGTACAAATCTGTCTTAAATGATTCTCCCAACTAAGAGAATCATTTCTAATTCTGTGGGGGAAACAGGGTTCTCATCTCCTGATTGTTTGCCCAGCCATTGAGCCTGAAGACACTTGATGCTCCCAAGTGGGAGAAAGGAAGTTGGCCTGGCAGCATATCCTGTGCAGAAAGCACAAGATTATCCCCAAGTTCCAAGCATGTGCCCATGACTAAGGCCCTAGAGTTGGGCTAAGGAGACTTTGGAGTCCTTTGGGAAAATTTGTCTAGATAATGAAACTGTATCAGCAAAAGAATCAGGACAGCAATCTCATTATCGTGGATGAAGGGAGGCCCCCACTGACATCAAAAAAAGGAAACCTACTTGCTCTGTGTAGCTGCATTAGGAAATGACTTTTGTCCCTTTTCCATCCTTCTGGACCAGCACCTTTCCCCTGTCCTCCCATCCAAGCCTCTGGAGCGTCAAGCTTATCTCTGGTAGGCAGGCAATGGAAGGAGACCTTTCAATTGAATGTGAGACAGAAATTTTAACTCTTAACAAAGAAAACTACCCTAGCTCAATAACCATGCATGCTGGTGAATTCCAGAATCAGTCTGATATGCATTTTTTGAGGGATGCCGGGAGCCAAAGCTTAAAAAAAAAGAGTTTTCTCTGGAAAAATACTACCATAAATCAATTACAACCAGACAGGCAAGAAAAACATCCTGACCGTTGGATTACCACACCTGCTCCTGGAATTCCCCACCCTCTCATACCTCTGAGCACACCTCCCCCCTCCACTTGTGTTTAAATAGCTGTTAAAAAATAAAGTTTTTGGGAGTTTGATCAGAATCCTGTCTTGCTCC
>CAUYPK010126082.1:0-25922 GCA_963574355.1 Loris lydekkerianus
ATTACTTTTGGATCCCTTTTGGCTTATTTTAGGTACTCTTTACTCAAACAAGAGGGCTTCTAGGCAATAAAAAGGATTAGTAATAAAGAAGGAAGGAAGTAAAGGAAAGGAAAGAGAAGGAAAAAAAAAAAAAAAAAAAGAAAGAAATGGCCCAAGTAGGAAAAAAACAGAAGGTGATTTATAAAATATAACTCTACTGAGTGTTTCTTTTGTTGGTAGCCCGGAAAAGCTGAGATAGCCAAGAGTTGGCAAACTCTGCTCTGAATCAGAAAATGTTGGCTTGATTCTGGTGTTTTGTTTACCTGGAGGACTTACCCACAACTTTAATCTTGATGCTCGCGCGGGCTTCTCCAGCCTCATTTTTCAGATGTATGTGGTAAACACCAGAATCGTCTCTTTCAGCTATGTCAATGACCAGTGTGCTGCTATCAGGGTAAGATTCAGCCCTTATCCGGCCACTGCCATCTGCAATAGCCTAAGGAGAAAAAACCAAAATGTGGCATCAACTATATACACAACAGGGGCTTCTTTCGAGCACCTTACCACTTGAGATATTCATGGGAGTTAATGACTAATACACATTTTCTCAGTTTAACCTGCCCCCATCTCTAATGACAGAGGCATTACTACACCACTTCACACAGGAGGAAGCTGAAACTTAACTTGCTCAAGGCCACATGGCTAAGAAGCAGCAAAACTAGGATTTGACCCCCAATGCCTTAATCGCCAACTCTCCCAAGAGAAAGTTGGAGGCCTAAAAAATACAAGTGCACAACTGTCCCTCTAGAAGAGTAGTCTGTGTATGAAACCAGAAGCACTCACACTCATATCAGAAACTAGACAGCGATTTGTTCATTTCCTTAGGCATGTTGAAAATGTGGAAATACCGAAAAGGCTGCAAGATTAATTTTCCACTCAAGTTACTGAATATTGGTTTTCCCCTTTCAGCAAAAATGTGGAAGAATAAACATCTAACTCCCAAAGTAAAGACACAGTGAGATTGAGCCCTCTATTGTTTTATCTTTTATTTTCTTCTTTCATAAACCTGAAATTTAAAGCAGCATTACATTTTTCCAATTCCCAGTTCATAAATCCTATATGACAATGAATAGCCACTTTAAAAAGAAGAAAAATAGCTAAGGTCAAGGTAATTTAGAAACTGGATTATTTGCCACTAACTTTAAGTTAAATCTTTAGTGTCTATATGAACACTCCTAAGTCTTTAGTGGCATGACATTGTGACAACAGTAAGAATACCCAAAGTCATTTTCCTAATTCATCTATTTTATAATAGAACAAATTTTCCTCCTATTAGCCAAATTCTAATGTAAGATTAGAAAATTCGTTCTGCTTTGTTTTTAAAGTGAAAAGAAAACTACTCATTGAGGGTGGTGTTACACCATCCACTTTAGTTTTCTATATTTTGTCTTATTGGTTTGAGCGTTGTGCTGTTAAATATGAACTGTCTAATTTTGAATCGAAAGTTTAGTTTATTACATCTCAAACAAGAAGCAGTGCAATTAACCAAAGTATGTGCCTAAGCTATTGACGGGGTTTTGTCATCTTAATCGTTGCTTGTGTATCTAGCAGCGAAGAAGCCTGGGGAGCAAGTGGTGATGAAATCAAGAACGGCATCTTCCAAAGCTTGTAGAGAATTAAATATTTTCCCTTGAACAAAGGGATCAAAAGCCTGGAAGAAGCGGTAGTCAGTTGGTGCAAGATCTGGTGTGAATACGGTAGATGACCGGGAGTTTCTAAGTTCAGCTTCTGGAGTTCGAGCAGAGTTGTTAGGGAGATGTGGTAGAGTGTTGTCTTGCAAGAGGTTTGGACTGGCTCTGTTGACCAATTTTGCCTGCTTAATTGCAAGCATCCTCATCATTTCATCCAGTCGCTTGCAGTAGACATCCGCTGTAATGGATTGATCAGGTTTCATGAAGCCGTAGTGGATAATACCAGTGCTGGAGCACCAGACTCCATCAGCTTTTTTTTGATGACTATTCAGGTTTGGACTGTGTTTTGACACTTCCTCCTTATCCAGCCATTCTGCTGAATGCTTGTGATTCTCAAGAAGAATCTATTTTTTTAATCACACATAACAACGCAGTTTAGAAATGGCTTGCCTTTATGTCGTGACAACGTAAAAGGGCAAGTTTCCATACGGTTTTTCTTCTGACACTCATTTAATTCATGCAGAACCCATCTATCCAGCTTCTTTACCTTGCTGATTTGCTTCAAGTAGTCCAATATTATTGGAATAGCGTCAGACCTTGCTGCTAATTCACGTGTAGGTTGAGATGGATGCACTTCCACCACTACAGCTTTCAGTTCATCATTACCCACCTTGGTCTCAAGGTCATCCACGTGGCTCATTTTCAAGATTAAAATCACTGGAATGGAATTTTTCAAACTGTCGATGTACTGTGCATTCATTAGCCACATCCTTCCCAAGTACTTCATTGATACTTTGAGCTGTCTGTGGTGCACTGGTTCCAGGATGGAATATGAAGTATGATATTCTCAGAGCCTCAGTTTCCAGTTAGCCATGTGGTCATGATGGTAAACAACTGGTCCTTGACAATGTCCTGTGTTACCAGATGACTTTGCCCAATTGTAGGCCAATGTAAGTGTCCTGAGCTTGTTTAGGTAACCTAGACTAAGCTAGGATGTTCAGGAAGTTAGATGTATTAAATGGTTTTTGACTTCACAATATTATATTTTTAATTTGTGATGGGTTTATTTGGCATAGACCCAGCGTCAGTCAAGGAGCATCTATCTATAGAAAAATTTACAATAGCACATTTCCATTTTACCCTTCCCAATCCCTACTTCTATTCTCTCTTCCTGACCTTGTATTTTTTGCTTGTCATAAATTTTACATATATTATAAACCTTACAAGGCATTGCCATAATTTTTATTTAAACAGTCAATTTTCTTTTTAAGAGACTTAACTATTAAGAAAAAAATTCTGAAATGTTTAACCATGTAGTTACCATTTCCAGTGCTCTTTATTCCCTTGTGAAAATATTTCCATCTGGCATCATTGTCCTTCTAACTTTAAGGGCTCCCCTTAATATTTCTTGTAGTGCAAGTCTGCTGGTGATAAACACTCTCAACTATTTTATATCTTAAAATAATTCTACTGTGCCTTCATTTTTAAAATTTATACTGAGTATAGAATTCTAGGTTGACAAGTTTTTTTATTTTTCTCTCTTCAGGATGTTAAAGATGTGGCCCCACTGTATTCTCACTGGCCTTGTTTACAGAGAAATCTGCTGTCAGCTTTGCCTTGGTTCCTCTGTACTTAATGTGATCATTTTTCTTTCTGCTTTTCATTTTTTCCCTTAATCATTGGTTTTGAGCAATTTGATTATGATGGGTCTTGGGGTAGTCTTCTTAATGATTCTTGTGCTTGGAGTTGTTTTTACCTTTTTGTATCTGTGAGTTTATAGTTTTTATCAAATTTGATACAATGCTTTTCTGTCCTCACTTTGGGGACTCCAGTTCTATCCTATCTTTGAGGACATACATTTGACTGCTTGAAGTTCTCCATTGCTCAGTAATATTCTTTGTCTCCCCTCACCCCAAAAATGGGAGCAGAGGAAACACTCCCCAACTGTTTTTATTCTAATAAATAAACTTCATTTTTTTGAGCAGTTTTAGGTTCGTAGCAGGGTATGATATTGTCGGCACAGAGTTGTCCAATGTTCCCTTACTAGCCTCTTAATGTCTATGGGAGCTGCAGCAATGTTCCCTCTTTCATTTCTGATAAGTAGTTTTCTCTCTTTCCTAGTTAGCCTGCCTGGTGGGGGACAATTGTAGGGTTCACCTCATTTGCTTACCAGAGTCACTGTTTTTCACTGCCTGATGTCCAGTGTCTTGACAACAACTGTTCATGTGCTTTGTTGGTTTGGAGGGCTTATTTCAGGGGAGTGGGTAAATCTGGTTCTTGTTACTCAATTTAAATTGAAAGGAAAAACCTCATATCTGATTTTTATTTATTTATTTTTTTTATTAAGTCATATACACACAGATCATGTATACATTAAAGCATTTATGGGGTAAAATACGCTGATTTTATATACAATTTGGAATGCTTAGATCAAATTAGTTAACCATAGGGTTTCACCTCATTTATTTAATTATTGTGATAAGACATCTATATTCTATACCTAATAGATTTGACACGTACCCTTGCAATATGCTCCACAGGTGTGGTCCCCTCATTAAACATAAACCTTTTTTTTTTATAGGAACCTGCAGGGCCACACTTGAACTGGCACCACCCTTAATTTCTTCACCATTTTACCCCAGCCACACTGACTTTCCTTCTGTTCTTCCAACAGGCCAGGCTGTCCGTTGTTTCCCCCTCTTGGCCTTTACATTTGTGTTGCTCCTACCCGGAAATCTCTTCTTTGGAGAAGACAGCTGGTTTTGATCATCCCATAATGGTCTTCTTATTGCCCTTCACAGAGGCTGCCCTTGACCGTGCAGTCACTTTACCTCATTGTTCCCTTATAGGCTCTTCCTAGCACCGCTTACAATCCAAAGTGATGTTATTATTTATTTAATAATCCATTATCTATTTCTCTTCCATCCCACCCCTAGACACCCATTGGAATAAAAGATGAAGCCTTGTTCACTGTATGTAAAACGTGCCTGGCTGCATAGCTGGCAGTCAGAAATACAAAAAGAGAACAAATGATTATGAGTTTTGCCTGAAAACCAGTTATCTTTTCTTTCTCAAAGGAATTACATCTGTACTGCAGTCCTGAATATTTATCTGCCTTTTCCCTTCATCTGATTAATGGAATGCGAGGAATAGGGAGGGCAATGTACAGGCATATACGCACGTGTGTGTGTGTGTGTGTGTGTGTGTGTCTCTCTCTCTCTACAACAAACCTTATCTCCTCGGCTCCAGATGGCTTTGGGAGGTGGTTCTCCAGAGATGGGGATCTCAAGCCGGAGCTTGTTTCCTGCAATCACTGTTACTGTATTGTCAGCATCAAGACCGTCCAGGATGATCTTAGGAGGATCTGGAATATTAAGCAGGGCCTTTGTTGTTAGATAGTCATTTCTATGTGGATATTTGGGCTAGGGCTTGGCTTGGTAGTAATGGATATTTTATCTGGCCAAAAAGAATATAAGAGGGGTTGAAGTAATTGGTGTGTGGCACCTTAGAAAACTATTTCATGGAAAGACTTAAGAGCAAACCATTAATCATTAGAAATTAATACCAATTGAGGTATTTTTTTCCTTTAAATATCATAGTTTCAAATACATTATAATTCCATGGTAAGCAAAAACAAGCAAGAATATAACTAGGCAAGGATTTTTTTTTTTTAATTTACTCACCAACAACATGAACTTTGGCAGGCAAAGTAACATTGTAGGCATCTGGTTGGAATACATAATCACCTTCATCTTCTGTGAGAGCGCTGGAGATCACTAACTTGTGGATTCTATGGGAATGAGAAAAACAGATCTCTAAGGCTCTGCAAAGATTTAGTTTACATATGCCCCAAACTGGAGGGACCTTTTATCTGATTGTCTTGTGTCGTGCAGGAGAGACCAGGAGGAGAGAAGAAGGAAGACTTGAAGCCTTAATTATCTTATTTATTGATCCAAATTAAATCTCAGGTTGGGATTATATGGAATTATCTCTACAAATACAGTCAGCTTTTTATGTATTCTTTTTTATTCATCTCAAAGCTTCAAAAAGGCTAAAATAGCAAGATCAAGAGATTACCTAGAAAATCTTGATTTTTGTTTTATATGCCAAACTCTTAAGAGCAACAGTTCTTAATATTATTGGGGTTATGAACTAGTGAATATCAGGTGGACAGTATGGATCCTCTCTGCATAGAGAGAATGTATTTTTGTACACACAGAATTTTCTCACAGTTTCAGAGGATTTGGTGGGCTCCCTGAAGTCCACTCATGATATCCTAAGAGTCCACAGCTCCAAGGTTAAGATTCTTGCCTTACATCTTTGCCAGATTCTAACATACTATGTATTATGCCCTCCCACTTGAAAAAACAATTATGGGAAGGTCATGTAACACTTTTTGGTGAGGGACAGTTAATCGATTTGACAAGGTCCTCAACTAGAATTCAAAATCCTTCCTCTAGCTTCAAGTTGAGATGGAAAAAAAATGTCAATGAGTTGGGCAGCACTTGCGGCTCAAGGAATGGGGCGCTGGCCCCATGTACTGGGGGTGGCGGGTTCGAACCCAACCCTGGCCAAAAACTGCAAAAAAAAAAAAAAAAAAAAAAAAAAGTCAATTAGTTTTGAGTGGACAAAGCACTGCAGGGTGAAGTGGAAACATGTATGAGTTGGACATATGGTACACCAGAAATCACATATTCTTGCTAATTAGAAGCAAAGAAGCAGAAATAGGCCATCTCCCTACAGCCACTCTCCAAATATCCTCACCAGATACATAATTTAGAAAGCAGAGATGGACGCGGACCCTTGCTTGTGACTCACTGGGCTTGCTCACCTTCCCTTGTGATAAATCTTCAGACGGTCACTCTCCTGGACAGGCAGGCCATTTTTAGTCCATTTTCCCGGTACATATTCAGAGATTTCACACCTCAAGCAGATTTCTTTTCCAATATTTACAGTCTGATCCGTCAGAGGTGTCAAAATCTTCAGAGGTTTCACTAGAGGAATGATAGACCATCACAAGTGCCAAACCTAAACTCTAGACTGGCCAAGACAGTGGCATTTCACAACAGTATACTCAGTCCTGCTATACTGCTTGTTTTGATAATAAGAATCTGTACGGAGGCAATTGATTTATTAGGGACAATGTCACCTTTGTGCATGATTTCATTCCTTAAAAAAACTAAGTGAATGCAGAAAACTGCCGTCCAACAGAACTGAGCCAGCCAGGGATGTGTGAAATGCAGAGATGCACCCCTGAAACATCTGTCAGCTACCTCCGTTAACTCGTGTCCTAGGCGCCACACCCACTAACGTCTGAGGTTACAACTGTCGGTCTGATTTCCAATAATCCTACTGTTTCACAACAGCTCACAAACTACATCACTTCTAGAGCCCCATTTTCACAAGCAAATTTCAGGTCTTTTTGAAGGCAAGTGCTATATTTATAGTAGTAGCATTAACCACTTACCATGGGTAAAACTGTGCTATTGATTTTTTTTTTTTTTTTTTTTTTTGAGACAGAGCCTCAAGCTGTCACCCTGGGTAGAGTGCTATGGCATCACAGCTCACAGCACCCTCCAACTCTTGAGCTCAAGCGATTCTCCTGCCTCTGCCTCCCAAGTAGCTGGGACTACAGGTGCCTGCCACAACGCCCAGCTAATTTTTGGTTGCAGCCATGATTGTTGTTTGGCGGGCCCAGGCTGGATTTGAACCCGCCAGCTCAGGTGTATGTGGCTGGCGCCTTAGCTGCTTGAGCCACGAGTGCCGAGCCTGTGCTACTGATTTTTGTTAGGCTCTTATTTTTTATTTTTTTAACATGATGCACACTCAATTCTTGAGTGTTGTGCTAAGATAAGGATCTGCCTATGGTTGAAAAACTTTTTGATGTTAAACTAAAATGGCCAAAGTTTCATGTAACCTAAGGAGTGTACTGAGATTGCCTGAATAATCCAATGATTGATTATATGAACCGGACTAAGAAAGAAGGAAACAAGATTTCTGCTTTGTTTGTATTACCAATTGTCTGGAGCTGTTTGCTATTTTAATTTTCATGGCCAAGAGGAAGAGCTTCTGCTATGGATGACTGACTACTGTTGGAGGGCATGTGGGGAAGTAGGTTATACTGTGGAAGCCTATTAACAAATTAGTTTGTACCAACTACTCAACCGAGCCCCTTTGGTTTGAATAACTTTCTTCTTGACCCCAAATGTTAATTTCAGAGACTTGGCTGTTTATTTAGTGATGAGATAGCAAACACTATTAGGATTTGATGCCATTATTTACCATCTCTTTATATGGTTTGGGGATTATATGAGTGACTTTTCTGGCAGGTGATTTTTATACTTCCTCCCCAATATTGATGCTCTACTATTAAACTGAGCAGTAGATTCCTTTCTTAGAGACCCAGCTGACATAGACACTCAGGAAGAAATGACTTAAGGTCACCACAAATAGAAATCAAATACATCAAATACAACTGTCCTAAAACTGTATGAACAAACACAGTCTCCTGAGTCAGCCACCTAGAAAGATGTCTGAAGACGTCTTACTTACAGTCCACACTAAGCTTAGCAGAAGACTGTCCTCCTGTTGTCATCACCGAATATTCTGCCGAGTCAGCTTTTGTTGCTCCTTCAATGACCAAAAAGTGTTTTTTGCCCTCGCTTCTAATTCTGTATCTTGATTTTGGCCCAGGGATGATCTCTTCACCATTCTTAAACCTGAGTTAAAATGAATCACGAGAGAGTTTCTTTCTTTCTTTTTTTTTTTTTTTGAGACAGAGTCTCACTTTATTGCCCTAGGTAGAGTGTCGTGGTGTCACAGCTCACAGCAACCTCCAACTTTTGGGCTTAGGCAATTCTCTTGCCTCAGCCTCCTGAGTAGCTGGGACTACAGGCACCAGCCAGAACATCCAGCTATTTTTTTGTTGCAGTTTGGCCAGGGCCGGGTTCGAACCCGCCATCCTCAAGAGAGTTTTATGCAACATTCTTCAGGAAAAAGATGCTGTTGGTCTTGTTTATTGCTAAATTGCAGTGTCCTGCAGAGTTTCTGGCAGATGTCAGATACAAAAGATTTTGAGGGCGGCGCCTGCGGCTCAAAGGTATAGGACGCTGGCCCCATATGCCGGAGGTGGCGGGTTCAAACCCAGCCCCGGCCAAAAACCATAAAAAAATAAAAAATAAAAGATTTTGAGTTAAAGAATACATGAATCAATCTATCTATCCATCAACAGATTCATATTATAACAAGTATTGTCTACTAAAAATTATATTAAAAGAATATATAAATATATTATATTAAAAGAACAAGCCACTTCTTATTGAATACAGATCAGATGTAGCTGGTCAGAGGGAGTATTATCCACATTGGTGTTCTTGAAACACACCAGTGAGAATAGTACCATTTAATGCATTTTAAAGACAACTATGGTTCTAGATTAGAATGAACAATCTACACTGTACCTTGTAGTAGATACAATTTGTCATCCTGCTATACATGCTGCTATGTTACTTGTCAACATAAGATTGCATTTTAAGATTTTAAGACTTCTAGTTCTTAATTTTGAAGTTACTCATAAGGAACCTAAGAAAATACTTTCCACCTGATGCCCCCCATCAAAGCTTTTATTTTTAAAAGCAGTTGGTAATTCTTTTTTTTTTTTTTTTTTTTTTAGAGACAGAGTCTCATTTTATTGCCCATAGTAGAATGCTGTGGCATCACAGCTCACAGCAACCTCCAGCTCTTGGGCTTAGGCGATTCTCTTGCCTCAGCCTCCCAGGTGCCTGGGACTTACAGGCGCCCGCCACAACGCCTGGCTATTTTTTTTGCAGTTTGGCTGCGGCTGGGTTCAAACCCGCCACTCTCGGTATATGGGGCTAGCGCCCTACTCACTGAGCCACAGTTGGTAATTCTTAATGTAAAATATTTTTCTGAGCCACTGTAACAATAAAGTGACTAGGGATTAAAAGAAAAATATATAAATATGTTTTTTCATGTAAGTTGCCAGGATGGCATAATGAGAAGAGGCATGCTATAGGCGTGGTCAAAAGACCAGAGTAAACCTGCTAAGTTTATTGGCTATTGCCTATTTCCCTACATGCTTACCCGTATAACTTTCTAGATCTTTTCTTAGTCATAAGTCGAAAATTCCCAGTATCTTAGTATAATTTTGTTATCACCTCTACTAAAACACAAATGAGACTGAGATTCTTTTTATATACTTAGAAGCCCTTTGTGCTCCTTCCCTATCAACTATAAAGATACATTTTTTTGTTCTATGAAAAATGGACAGACTAGCTCGGCGCCCGAAGCTCAGGGGGTAGGGCACTGGCCACAAACACCGAACCTGGAGGGTTCGAGCTCGGCCCAGGCCTGCTAAACAACAATGACAACTGCAACCAAAAAAATAGCTGGGTGTTGCACTGGGCGCCTGTGGTCCCAGCTACATGAGAGGCTGAGGCACGAGAATCACTTAAGTCCAAGAGTTTAAGGTTGCTGTGCGCTGTGACTCCGTGGCAGTCTACCGAAGGCAACATAGTGAGATTCTGTCTCAAAAACAAAAAAAACAAAAAAAACAAAAAAAAGAAAAAAGAAAAAATGGACAGATCTCAGGAAGGCTATTTACCATTTTACATTGGCATCATCTTCAGACACTTCACATTCTAATTCCACTCTCTCCCCACAATAAGCATTTGTATCTTCCAGCTGTTTGGTCACCATAATTGGAGGCTCTAGCATGAAAAAGAGGGAAGTAAGAGTCATTGACTATTGCAAAGTCTGTCCCATGAGTCCTGATTAATTCACAGATGAAATGCCCAAAATGCCAACATCAAGGAAGTATCATCTATGGTTCTCATAATAGTAGAGACTCGGGGAGGTGTTACTGTTTTTGTTGTTTTCTAAAGTCTGTTCTTGGCAAAGTAAATAGCTGAGAATTCTGGGAAAATTCTCCTAATTTCTCTCACAACTCTCCAAATCAAATAAATCATTGTTCTAGAGAGTTCTAAAACATGTATCAAATATCCTTCTTTTAGCAAGTAAGATACCAGGTGGTAGACACTTCTGATGAGGAAGAATGATGCTCTAATTCTTTGATTCTGGTTCTGAATGGATGATAGAGATTTCAGAGCTCAGATTTCTCATACAGAAAATAATTTCACTGCGGCTTCACACACACCCTCCAGCGCTTTTCCCAATGTCTTAGTAAAAGGTGGTCTTTAATGTGCTTGATGCCAACCGCTTAATAATGAAGCTAGTTTCAATAGAAATCTACTGTGATCGGTGAGTGAGTGAAATGAGGATTATCCTGTAAAGTCTATTCAGAGCTATAGTCCAGAATAATTATTTTTCAGAATAGTACTTGGCTTGAATCAAAACCTCAAGGCGTTTTTACTCGCAGTTTTTTTCTCCCCTTGACTTTTCTAGTCTTTAACAAACTCCAAGACTCATTAGGATACATGAGGGCTGAGCCCTCCTAACACCCAAGGCAAACCATTTCTGGAGGTACCTTTACCTCTGCTTTGGAGCTGAGGTGCTCACCTCGTTACTTTCATTGTGATCATTACCCGGGGGGAAGAAGGACCCAAGAACGACTACAGGAAGATATTTTATTTTACCTCTTACAAAGAGCTCAGTGGAACATTTCTCATCTCCCGCTGTCACATAATACTCGGAATCATCTGTCAGCGCACAGTTATTGATAAACATGATTCTTTCAGAACCTTTATGTTCAAAGATATATCTGTTTTAAATAGGAGGAAGATAAACAGTCTGTGAACTTGATTTTATTCTTTTCTTTGTTGCTAGCAAATTTGGCTTCTAACTTGGTAACGTTTGAAAGTCAGGGACATGATTTTGATCTGCCACATAGGACACATATCTTATGTACTTTAACATCAACAAAAACCAATTTTTCATCTTTATAATAATAATGATACATTTATACATGGCATTTCATTTCTGTTATAATTTTCTTTTATGTAAGGTTTTTATTTCAAATATAAATCAGTACTTACGTACTTATTGCTTAAAGTTTTTAACTGCTGTTGAAAAAGAGTTGGCTGAGGGTGTCAGAGAGATTTTTAAATCTGTATATTCTTTAAATGACCAATTCATGTACTTTATAGGTGGAGAGAGATTTATTCACTGACCTGTATCTCATTCATTGCCCAGCCCAGTGATACAGTAGATTTGGGGGGCTGAATAAATGATTATTAAATAATTTAAGCAGAGATATGACCTTCCTTAATCACTAATGCAGTGATTCTATAGAATGTGATGTTCTCCTAACTGAACTTAAAAACTGGTGCTATCACATCACACTTACCATCTAGTAAGAATGAAATGAATATTTGGAGATAGAAAACTAGAAACCAAGATCATGAAATTTAATTATCCGTGACCTAGATTATGGAGGAGTACAGTAGGGGTTATCATAGACTAGAAAAAAATCTGCTTTGGGAATTTTCAAATCGAAGATTTCATGAACAAAATACTAAACCACATTTTCTAAGGAAAAACAATTAAAATTGTTTTTGGTAAATTCAGGCCATCTTCAAGGAATTTTTACATTGGGTATAAACATAATTACACGGTCACTCTTTTGGCATCACCATATTAAGAAATTGGAAACCACCTAATTGTACTCCAGGAGTGACGGCGTTCCAGGATTAAAGTCTTTTATAAATGTACACGTGGCCCCTGTTAACTTAAAAAAAATACTGGAGTTGAAAATCTCTCAGGCTGAGCAGGATCTCTGTAAAGTAGTTTCATAATAGACCAGAGACACTATCAGACATCAAGGATTAGTCTGTCTTTAGCCTGTCTCCTTTATTTGGGAGAGGGCCAAGCAATAATAAAAAGCAGGCTTAGATCTGTATTTCATCAGATGTCTTTTCATTGTTGTTGTTGTTTTTGGCTGGGGCTGAGTTTGAACCTGCCACCTCTGGCATAGGGGGCCGGCGCCCTACCCCTTTGAGCCACAGGCACTGCCCTATTCCATCAGATGTCAACATTCAATAGTGCTATTCAGATGTAATATGATGAGTAAGTGCTCAGGATCATACCTGAATTGAATATAAAAGTATTCAGCCATTATTGAATATAGATGCTATTTTGGGAAAACAAAAGTCATCTCATTATAAGGTGTGATTTCCAGGTGGCATATCCCATATGCTTCTCAAATTATTTAAAAATTTTATTTTATAAAATTAGGAGAAGTTCAGCAATGCTCTGAAATAATTACATATAACCTGTAGTTACATAAAACCATAATTGGGAATCACTTGAAATAGTTTGTATATAAACATAAAACAAGGTTTACTGTATATAGCACTATAATTTTAATTTAAAAATACATAAAATGAGTTAAATTTTATTCTGCCTCCATAATTTGCATTATAAATATTTAACTAAAAATCCTTTTATTCTTGGAAAATTAAGTCAAACTGTTGTTTGATTTATTTACTGTGTAGTAATTA
Source organism: Loris lydekkerianus (assembly GCA_963574355.1). NCBI lineage: Eukaryota > Metazoa > Chordata > Mammalia > Primates > Lorisidae > Loris > Loris lydekkerianus. The sequence continues at coordinate 13,148 of CAUYPK010126082.1, forward strand.
CTGATTATTTGCAAAGTCCACTTACTTTGTACTGGGTCGAATTTCTTGCCCATTTTTATACCATTTCACCTCCAGCTTTGGATCTGCCAGTTCCACAACAAACCTTACTCTGCCTCCTTTATCAACCTGATATGCAGGATCAAGAATTTTTGCAAAAGCTGGTAGGGTAGAAGAAGCAAAAATATGTCAATATGAGCAAATATGCGCTGTGACTTTAAATAATCAAAATGTATGAAGAACCAGAAAACAAATGCAAACATGAATCCCACAGAAGAAAAGCCTTCCAAATTATCCTTTATAGTTAGAATTCTGTGTTAATTTATATCTAATAAAATAGTTCAAAAATTGAAAGAAAAATTTAAAAATTGAAATGTTATTGGAAGAAACATAGGAAAAGAATAGTTGAAGAAGTTTTCAAAATTACCTGATTCATCAGGGAATGTACAAACACATACCATCCAAATGAAATTAAACTTTGAGAACATTTTTATTTTCCTAGCATGATTACTATGAGGATGATTGATATTATTTCTGTAATTCTGTATCACAGGTAGTTTTTTAAATCTATATTATATTTAAAGTTATAAGATAAATTTAGTGATTCATAAGATCAAATTAAACTAAATGACTAATTGAAATAGCAGGCTTATCAAAGTTTTTGTACTACAGAAACTTGTCCAAATAGTGGCATTTAAAAAGCACCCCTTGTGTATAAAGCTAGGAACTCTGGATTTCCAAACATTTTAAATAACATAGAACACAGTAATTAAAAAAATATATATATCATTGAAAGGTCCTAATAGAGGTAGTTAACTTCTGTCTTAATTTAATATTCTTTCTTATTTTTTCTTTTTTTGAGACAGAGTCTTACTCTGTTGTCCAGAATAGGGTATTGTGGCATCAGCTTAGCTCACAGCAACCTCAAACTCCCGCATTCAAGTGATCCTCCTGCCTCAGCCTCCCAAATGGCTGGGACTACAGGCACCTGCCACAACACCCTGGCTAATTTTTCTATATCTTTGGTAGAGACAGGGTCTCGCTTTTGCTCAGACTGGTCTCAAGCTCCTGAGCTCAAGTGCTCTTTCTGCCTCGATCATCTGCGGTGCTAGGATTACAGGTGTGAGCCACCCTGCCTGGCCTTTTTTCCCCCCTCTGATTTTAAAGATAAGAATTCTCATTTAGATGGTTTGGAAAATACATGGTAAGTGTGAAACGCTTCATGTTCTCATTTCCATTATTCCAACCTTAGATTATACTATTGCTTAAACAAGCTCATTTTCTCATATTTTAACAAGATAAAATAAGCACTAATTTAAAAGTTACCTAGCACACACCTTAAAACATGAATCCAGAACTAAGTGGTAAGAAAGGCCGGCACCGGGGAGATGTCAGCTGGCGCCCTAACATCTGCACGTCTGTGACTATTCACTTCCAGATAGTCACAAACTCTCAAAAACACAACTTCAGGAGTTCTGGGATGGCGGAAATGTCTTGAGTGATGTAAACAAAACACAGTCCTTCCACGTTTCTCTGGGGGCCATTCTCAACCAATTTACAGGGACGTTTAGGGGCATATTTTTAAAAAGGAGGTTGCAAGGGTCTTTCTATTTGAGCATTCACAAAACGTAAGAGAATGAATAAATTGCCCTGAAGTGTCATAAACTCATAACTGACCATGACCCAGTGAAGGAAACTTCGAAGAGCTAGAGATCAATTTAAAATGTATTTCCTTCTCTTCCTTCTTGATATTTACTGGTCCTTCCTACTTTGCACATGCGCTGTAAATCTCTCCGCCTTAACCGTGTGGACGGGGTCCGCTTCTGCGTAACCAGGGTGTGCGGGCAGTGAAACTACCGGAAACCAAAGCCAAGCGGAGCGTAAGCCTCGCGCTCCCGTCCCGCGCCCCGCCCAACCGCGCCGGAGACCGAAGCCGCCCGGGGCCGCACTCCCGGTCACGTGTCTCCAGCGCGCGGCGGCCGCGGCCACGCCCCTCACCCCCGCGCGCTCACCTGCGCTCTTCTTCTCCACTCTGCGCATGCGCTTGAGCCGCTTGAGCATCCCGCGCAGATCGGTGATGCCGTACTGGAAGGCGATCTTCTCGTACTCGCTGGGCTTGGCGCTCTTCAGCAGCTCCCACACGTCTATCTCGGGTTCTTCCTCCTGCTGCTTCACCTCCCTAACCGAGGAGAACCATTGCCTAGTTTAGTGGCTGCACTGGTCCTTGAAAGACAAGGATGGTATGATTCTGGTATGTAGCTGCAGTGTGAAAAGCTCAGTAGAAAGCCCGAGTACTTAAAAGCCCAGAAGGCAGTCTTCTTATCTTGCTTAAAGTCTTAGAGAACTTTCCAGATAGTGAGAGATCAAATAGGTGCACATAGAGTAACACTTTTCGTTTTCCTAGTTCAAAACACAATTTTAGGGGATCAAAGGATATAAGGGAATGTTCTGAAAATATGTTCACTTACTTTTAATTATAAAGTGATTAGAAGATGGGATTTTGGGAAACTTAAAGAACGGTTTCATCAAGGGTGTGGATATTCAATTCATTTTGAAAAGTAGATGAAGAGCTAAAAGATTTAAATACTGGCCTAGGAAAGAAAAATGATCTCTTTCTCCCTTCGTTGATGTTCACACCCTCAATAAATATGGAGATAATAAAAATATATTTATTTCAAACGTCTCAATTTTGCAATGGCGTTTTTGCTACTATGTTCATAAATCTGTGCATTAACCATTTCTTGCCCTTTTTAAAAATACAAAAACATTTGAAACTGCCATAAAGATTTTTTGTTTTTCATATGCCTTTTTTGGATGTTGATGCTTTGCAAAATACTTTTTTTCTAAATTGGCAGGGGATAGGGGATTCTCTCATATTTCATCTCAATGTGCTTTTGAATTTTTTTTTTTTTGAGAAGATTGGGTGCGAATTATAAAAACATAAATTTTAAAAGAAAGCAAATGGTTTAGGATTCCATAAACAAGGAGCAAGTATCTTCTTAGGGTAATTAACAAAATGATTACCTCTGATTTCGATCACTGACTGAAGAATGTATAGACCATATGAAGAACATACACATCTAGCTAAAAAAAATAAAAAAACAAAACTATTTAAAGTACGCTTGTTTTATCTTGTTTTAAAAACAGAAAGTGAAACCAAACACAGGAATACACAGTTTTCAGGAAAAGAGGCTTAGTATGAATGAACTGATTTACTTCTCTGGCTAGTTCTGATTTTAAGTTTATGTGACTATTTTTTATTGAGTTAATTTGGAAATGTTGCAGTGACTACTTGTGAGTAATGCTGGTTTGGATATGATTTTCTGGAAACTTGGTCAATGTATCTTATCCTGTTAGGGAGTGACAGGTTACATATGTTTGAATTGTCACATCAATTACACTCATTTCAGAGTTTCTTCTTTATATCTGTATATACTTTGAGAGGGAAATGCTGGGTTGTAATAATGGGTAAAGTATTAACATATCGGGAAGGGGGTAGAATATAAATATTAACATAGCTTTTAGGGGGTCATTAGGCAAGGGTGACTTCTATTATAAATATCTAATTTTCATTTTAGTTTCCATGTAAATCTTTTTGCCCAATGGGATAGGAGGACACTGAAGCAAACTCAGAAAATGGAAGGAAGTAAGAGGTCATTGGTTACCAGTATTCCTGATGGGAAGGACTAGACAACACCATTAGAAAAATGAGCCTCTTAAAAACTCTGAGATGCAAGCATGATCTTCATTTCACTGAAATGATAGCTACACCCTTTATAAACCTGGGGAAATTGAAGGGCTTAAGGAACTTATCCTGAAATTGGAGTATTGGTAATAATTTGTCAGATCCACTAAATCTACTGCCTGAAAACAGTCTATACTTCCAATACATTCTTTGAATATTTTAGTAATAAGTCTAAGAGAATTACAATTAAGATGAATATGTATATATCACATACATATGCATATTTTCTCTGAGGGATATTTTGTCATATTCTAGCCTAAATATAGATCCCGAACTTGAAATTATGCCTTACTAGATTATGTTAAAGTTGTATTTTAAGAAGAATTATACATATGCATATTTTAGGCATCTTCCGGACATTGGTGGAAGGATTTAAAGATATCAAGCTAGATATAATTAAAATAGCTCTTTTTTATTTTTATTTATTTGTTGTTTTTTTTAAATTATAACTGTATGTTGATGTTTTAAAACAGCTCTTAACAAGAGGCATAAGTCAACCCTGAGTCATACATACATTGATGAGGTGATATTTATAGGAAGGAATAAAGAGCATAATTTTAGTGTGATTTCTTGAGCCAGTTTTATTGGTAGATTCCTAAGATTGATTATCTTGACTATTTTTTCATTAAAACACCAAGATATATTGCATTCTGCCACATTCCTTTCATATGAAATTTCCTATAAGAATACCAGTGACCTCTCTCCTGTTCCTTCCTTTTCTTTCTATCAATTATATCCCAAATTGCAAAGAGAAGCATTTCTCTTGTACTGGAATGTGAAGCCAGCCTCTCACCTGTATGGTGTCTGTAACTCACCTGGAACATGGCTTTACTTACCATAACCCTGTCTGCATGGCTACGTTAAATTACAGTGAAGACACAAACTCAAATTTCTAAAGGCATCTCTGATTCCTTTCCAAGCCATGGGATAGACCTGATAACATCCACGATGCTTTAATCTACATCAACATTTCTATAACTTAATGATCTTAGTGAAGAATATAGCAGTTATAGAAATTTTATGTAGAATAAAACTTTCAAGTGTTTATACACGTCAAATCCCATAACAGGATGCTGCCTGTAAGATTTCCACTGATTTAGCTCCTATTTGACACCAGCTGGCTTTGTTTGGGTGCAGGCAGATCTTTTGTTGTACAGAGATGTTGGTGGTTATGTTATTTACTGTGATAGGGATATTGAGACACACTCTCAGAGGACTAAGAATGGTAACCATGTGTCATTACCACAATGAAAACACATGCAATGCACAAATTAGTAGGAAAACACAATGATTTCTAATGTTGTGCTAGTGGATTAGTTTAGATGAACATAGTCATAACATTAACAACAATCTAATGCTGAGTAAGACATCATAATTAGGGGATATAAAGGAAATGAGAACTGGAGACATACTTGACTTCCAATTTTTTTTTTTCTTTTTGAGACAGAGGCTCACTTTGTCGCCCTCGGTGGAGTGCTATGGCATCACAGCTCACAGCAATCTCCAGCTCTTGGGCTTTGGCGATACTCTTGCCTCATCCTCCTGAGTAGCTGGGACTACAGGCGCCCACCACAATACCCAGCTATTTTTTTGCAGTTTGGTCTGGGCCTGGTTTGAACCCATCACCCTCCGTATATGGGGCTGGTGCCCTACTCACTGAGCTACAGGCGCCACCCCCTGACTTCCAATTTTTTAAGTGATTTATTTCTTTAGTCATTTCAATTATATATTAGATTTCTTTTATTCTAGAATCCGTATTGTAGATGGTAGAATCCATCTGTTCTTTTTTCTTTCTTTTTCCTTTTCAATTGAAATGTGGTATTTAATCCACTGTACCACATTTTAATTGGTTGTATGCGTTTTGTCTGTTTCTGAACGTAAGCTCTGAGAGAAACATGTCACATTTCTTTAGTGGAAGTGAAACATTTATTGGCCATCTACTGTAAGCCAGGCCCTTTACACTTAATTCTCACAATAATTCTATTAAGTAATTTTTATTTTTCACATTTACAAATGTGGAAACCGAGTCCCAGTGGGGTCATATTTTTTTGCCAAAATCACATTTTAGTAAATAATAGAGTTGAGACTCAAATCCATGTTTTCACCACTCCTCTTTCCCTCCCACAAACATATCCACGTATTCATCCCTTCCTGTGCGCAGGCACTGGGTTTCTTTTCCTTCTATCACCTAGCATTATATTCTGCACAAAAAAGTATTTGATGTTTTTCTGGGTAAATGATCACAGGGAGAATAAAAACCTCTTTTGTCTTCTTAAAGTGTGTCATTTTGTGTTATAAACTGAAGCGCCAGCTTCTAGGGCAGATTCAAAGTGGTATTTATTACAGAAAAAGAGCTAACTCAGGAAAAAGAAACTTTTATTTTGGGTCCCTGCCCTGCCTCTAATTCCTGGGTGATGGGAGGTAAGTCCCTTGACATCTCTGGATCTCGGATTCTCAACTGTGGAATGAGCAAGAGGGAAGCTCGCTGAAGGCACTTTATGTACCATTGCCTTAAATGTATTTCTAGAATTAATATTATTGAGACTAATAATTATTTTAAATATCTAGAGGAAGAAAGATGTATTTGATATGGCCCCATTCTGTTGATTGACCCATCAGTAATTAATAAATCATACCTGTTAATATTTCTGTTTTCAACCTAAATGTTGAGCATTAGAAGTAAAGTTGTTTCTTTTCTTTTCTTTTCTTTTTTTTTTTTTTTTGCAGTTTTTGGCTGGGGCCAGGCCTGAACCCACCACCTCTGGTATGTGGGTGCTGGCGCCCTACTCTTTTGAGCCACAGGGGCCGCCCTACTTTTTTTTTTGAGACAGAGTCTCACTAGGTCAACCTTGGTAGAGGGCTGTGGCATCACAGCTCACAGCAACCTCCAATTCTTGGGCTTTAAGCGATTCTCTTACCTCAGCCTCCCAAGTAGCTGGGACTACAGGTGCCTGCCACAATGCATGGCTATTCTTTGGTTGCAGCTGTCGTTGTTTAGTAGGCCCAGGCTGGGCTCAAACCCACCAGCCTCAGTGTATGTGGCCGGCACTCTACCCACTGAGCTACAGACGCCAAGCCAAGAGGTAAATTTTTCATTCACAGGGGCTTGAAGAAAGCCATTCAGCTAACCTGAGAATATACAGGAGCCTAGTTTAGTAAGTGCTTGTAACTGGTGAAAGCATATCTGTTTTCAAGTTTCTTTAAAAAGCATAAAAAGCACTAAAAGTAATTTAAAAACCTGAAAAGCTAAATGAAACTTTATTAATTTAGAATTGTAATTTTACTGTTAATTCACAAATTAGCTAGATAAAACCCTTAACCAAAGCAGAAATCATTTTTGTTGCTTCTTCACTATAGTAAATATCAGTTATGTATAACTTTATATATAAAATATTACACTGTTATATAATATGCATATATGTGGACAGAAGTCCTATAAAATTATTATGTGCTAAATACCCATAATGAAATTTTATAGGTTTTATTTCAGGAACGAACAATATCAAGGGAGTGTGAGTGAGGGATAATACTATTTATTTATTTCTATTTTATCACTTCTAAAGTAACATATTTTGGGGGAATTTGAAACATTTCTCAAATAAGAAGGCATGTTATCATCAACAGTGTGTCAAACCATTTAGTTTCACATAGTTTTTCCATTGCTTGATGATTTATAAAATACTGGTATATTCTGAAATCAGTGGTGTTTTAGACTAGCAGCAATGTAATATATCATAAATAATATGATAATAAAGTAAATCTGCCTCTTCAAAAATACATATTTATCTGCAGACTTTCACCAAAATCGTGAAATCAATTTGTTTGTCAGATAATCAAATAAGGCAGGAGAATGGAGGCTTTATTTATTCAGTCATGAGAAGGAATCATGAGTACTGTCTTAGAAGTTTCTAATCTAGGTATTTAAAGCTTTATGTCTCAGTTTTCAAATCTCCCCATCCCCAACTAAGAAAATATGTGAAGACTCAGGAAACATTTGAAAAGCATCAGCTAAAGTTATTGACAGATTAGTATGCGTTTTTTTTTTTCTCTCTCTTTCTTAGTTGATTCTGTTATATTCTATAAGCAAAACACGCTGTAAGAAACGAAAAACTCTTTGGAAAACATCCACTTTAAACTTGACTTCTCCGAGTGAGTGTCTAAAAGATTTCCAGGCCACATTGCCTCACTCCATCACTTGGTTCTCACCTACGTTTCAGGAGACCACTAAAGTCAAGTTCCCCTGCATCCTCTTGACCTTCTCCACTGTCATTAACAAAAGAAAAGCAAATCTGCGTTTAATGCCAAGACATACCCACCAGTTTCCCCCAGACACTCTACATATAACATATATGCAATTTTGTACTAGCACGCAAGGTCCAAATCAACACAAACTACTTCTTTTCACACAAGTGACATTTTATCTTCTTGGAGTCTGTACTTGTGGAAAAGAAAACATGAGGAGCTTGTGTTACTCTACAATTTCAAAGACATATTTTTGAAGATTGCATATATAAAACTGCTTGGATTTGTGTTAAAACCGGATAACACAAATGCACTTAAGCCAAGCAACGCAAAGTACTTTGTTTTTGTAAGTTGGGGGCTCTGGAACAGACATACCTGTGTAAAAAGCAAAGGACCTTTGCTAATCTCTGTAACTCACGAAAGACAGAGATTGGCTTGGAGAATGAAGTGTGCCAACGTCAGATATATAAGTACAAAGCCTTATATTCAAAGGTGAGCTCTTTGTGTTCATGAATAGATGAATCAGATAATGTTATACCGACATAGCATAAAAATGGAGCTAACAGAGCTTTTTATAATCTTTGAATAGTGCGTGAACCCTTTACAAGTAGTTTTAGAAAGTGCCTTTCTATAGAGAAATGCATCTTACATTAGGCATATGACCACCGTTGTGATTTTATATAAACTCTAGAAGCTCTAGAGCTGACATTTCAAAGGGCACCACACACTTACTTACGTGTTTAATTTTTTTAATGAAGATTTTGTTCCCTGCCCTTTACAAATGTTAATTATGGTTTCTAAGAAAAGAGTCTGCGGGTTTAAAAACTGTGTATAACATGTAAGTCATAAGAAATAAATAGTGTGTTTTCGAAACTTCTTTAATAGCAGGTGTTTGAAGGCCTTTTGAAGTAAATACATTTCTATTCTTTTAAAGCACAGAAATTATTAGATTTTGTCTCCCTTTCCTAAAATGTACATGCTACAAGCCTCGTTTTAGACCTGTGCATGTGTTGAAAAGTGATAGATTTGAAAATTATGACTATTTTTAAATTTAAAAATATCAGAAAATACAAGAATACCAGTAATATCAAATAACTTTTCAAAGTAATTAAAACTTTAATTATTTTTTAATTTAGGAGGGAAGTATGCCCTTTCATAGCAGACTAAATCATTGTTTTATAATAGTTTGGGATGACTTTCTGTATTTAGCAAAGTGTATATGGATTCAGGCCTAAGAAGAACAAAATATTTGCTCTCATTAAAGAATTTGTATTATGGAATAATTAAGTGCAAAAAGTAACCTAATAGCAGGAAGAGGTTAGTTATGTTTTTCTGAAACAAAAAACATTTTAATTTTCCTACCTTGACCCCCTGATTTTCTCAGCCTTGGCAGTTGCAAAAATAAATAGGTATCTAAATTTTGTCTTTCTATAGTATTCTTTTTTTTTGTTTTCCTACATTATTCTTTTAGACAGGGTCACACGCTTGCTCAGGCTGGTCTTGAACTCATGGACTCAAGTGATCTGCCCGCCTCAGCCTCCCAAAGTGGTAGGATTACAGGCATGAGCCACCACACCTGGCCTTTCTACAATATTCTTAATGCCAGGAGACTTGGCAGTCTTTCATTTAGGATAATTCAATATAATATGGCACTAATGTCAGTAAAAAACTACTTAATTATGGTTTTCTTGGACACATATTTTAGTAGCTCCATAGGTGATTTCTAGATGAAAAGCATTATAAATATTTTTTTTCTGACATTACATAACTGATGCTGTATGAAATGTTTTTGATTATATATTTCTTCAGGCCACTTGGTGGAAAATAATACAATTAATCTTTCTAAGACAACTGTGAAACCTGTAAAAATGGGAGGTTCAATATAAAAGGAATATTCTAGAAACTATGCTTGATTGAGCATTGAATCCATGGATTTTCTAGAACGCCAACTTTTAAATATATGGTGCGTTTGACTACAATGAAAATGATTATTCTCATTTGGCATATGGAGTGTGGAGGAAGGGACGTGTACTTTGAAAATCCCCTATTTCCATGTTCCATAAAGGCTGTCTAAATTATCTTTTGAAATTACCTTCTCTTGAAAGCAGATCTGATGTCAATGCTTGGAGTAGTCCCAGTAGATTCTTTGAAAGGAATGAAAACAGTAAAATAAATGACCAGCAAGAAGAAGTTTGTGTTCACTTCCTTTATAGGCTGTGGGATTCCTCAAATGGAAAGACTCACCATCCCTCCCTCATGAAGAACCAGTAAAGGGTTTATTTTGTCCAGTTGTCATTCAACCTGCTATGCATTAGAATCATCTGAGGATGATTTAATAAAAAAATATATTTAATAAAAAATATCAGCTTCTTGACCCTCCCTGCTAGATATTTTAATCCAGAGTCTCACTATGTACTGTGGCAGCACAGCTCATAGCAACCTCAAACTCTTAGGCTTAAGCGATTCTCTTGCCTCAGCCTCCCAAGTAGGTGGGCATATAAGTGTCTGCCACAACGCCTGGCTACTTTTTGGTTGCAGTTGTCATTGTTGTTTAGCAGGCCCAAGGTAGGCTCGAACATGCCAGCCTCGGTGTATGTGGCCAGCGCCCTACTCGCTGAGCTACGGGCGCCAAGCCCAGAAATCAATATTCTTAAGAAGCCCTCCTGGAGATTCTCAGAGACACCCAACCAAGCTGAAGCAGTGCTGCTCAGGGACAGAGTCCTGCTTATTCTAGAAATCTCAGCAGGGCCCACCCATAATCATCCAGTCTGTGCTCAACTTCTCTCTGAATGGGAATATCACTGCCTCCCCAGGCCTCCTGTGTAGCTTTAATGACATAGCCTCTTGTCGTGTTAAGGCACAATTCACCTCCTCTTAATTTCTATCTTTTGATTCTAATCTGCCTAGTGCTTCTCAAGTTCATGGGAAAGGGCCTTCTCCTCGCTCTATGTAATCGCCCTTCTTTCCTCTCTTTGCAACCAGCTGCGTCTGCCTGGCGTCCTTCACCCGCACACTCTCGCTGGATAGGGTGTGGTTTCTGGATTCTTTGCCCCTTTGGTTACCCTGCTTCAAGAGCCAGCCAGATTGAGGTCTGACACCTGTAGCCAAAGATAGCACTCCAGATGTGGACCACGTAGAGCATCGAGTAGAGAAGTGCTGCTATCATTTCCTAAACTTAGATCCTACACGAGGTGGAACAGCGCAATTTAAACTTACACCAGCTTCGCCTGTCTTTTGCAGGTACACCACACTTTGGGTTCATACTAAGTTCATGATCTTTGCTGGCAAGTCAACTTTCCCTTTGTAGACTTATAAAAGTGCCCCCCCCTTACATGTACAGCTTTGTCTTTCTCCCTGTGAAGTTCATTGTGAGCAGTATACAGAACGTATGGATAGAGAACCCCATATCTGATGTCAGTCCTTATAAGAGAAATTCTTCCTTCCACCTGACATCTGAATACAATATTACCTTTTGCCTGAACCTCAGTAGGAAAGTGGACCCAGTGAAAGAGATACATTCTGTAGCAGCAAAAAATGACAGCATCTCTTACATGGGAGATTGAAAGAATACAGTTAACATGGATAAGGGATACTTAGTAATAAAATTCCCATAACTCTACTTTTAAATTCTCCCATAACAATTTAAGTCAGCAGGTTTGCTCAGACTACCACAAGCAGAAATACAGTTTTATAGGAATTTCCACCCTCCCATCTCATTTTTTTTTTTTTTTTTAGGGACAGAGTCTCACTTTATCGCCCTCTGTAGAGTGCTGTGCCATCACAGCTCACAGCAAACTCCAACTCCCCAGCTTAGGCGATTCTCTTGCTTCAGCCTCCCGAATAGCTGGGACTACAGGCACCCCCCACAACGCCTGGCTATGCCCATCTCATATTCTTAAATGACCTTCTCTGTCATTTATCCAGGCAGGAAAGCAGTCTTACCGAGCACTTCAAGATCGAAAGAGCTGCTGTCAAACTTATCCTTGTAGGTGACCTCGCATCTGTAGTTCCCTGCATAGTTCTCCTTGGCCTTGATAATCTGCATCTCAAACGTGTACACCTGCAATGAAACGCAGCCAGACACCCTGCAGCACCATCACATTTCACTCATTTTCCAGATTCCTGAGCATTTGTTTAAAGACACATCTGGATCTAGAAAGTCCAGTACAACACGCTCAACACGGGAGGGCAAAAGTATCCTGCAGCCCTTGGACATAGACAGCAATCAAAATAGAGTGCAGTCGCTGGAAGTGGTAACTCCAGAAAATGTTCCGGAACTGAAACTGTCAACCCTAAGCCTGCGTGACCATTCACTCACACAGGAGGACCGAGCTCTCGGAGCCCCTGTGCCAGGAGTTTGGGGGCCGTACCCGAGAATGCCTTTCAAAGGTTTCCTTCAGCTGGAGGTGCTTCCCCGCTTTGCTGGCCAGGTCCATCCATTTCCCTTTAAACCACTTGATTGTCGGTTTCCTCAGAAGATCTTCAGCTTTGACTTTGGCTATAAAGGTGATATTTTCACCTAGAAAAAGCGCAAGTGATTCAGCCTGTGGTTTAAAAGTTACCATTTGTTTTGCTTTCGACTAGGAGGTATTGACACAGGAGTGCAGGGCATAGACTCTGATGTGACTGACGCCTCCAGAATTGTTCAACATGTTGGTCCCTGATTTTTTATGAGTACCCTAGAAGGTTATCTCAACTTCTGTTGCCTTTCAAGTTTATAGAGTAAAAATAGCAATGGGGAAATCGATGGAAATAATTCTATATGTATGAAATGAGAATGAGAAAAATATT
>CAUYPK010126086.1:0-34920 GCA_963574355.1 Loris lydekkerianus
CCTTGCTGGCTCTCTGTGTCCTCAAAGGGATGATTGTAGGCAGGTCCCACCGGCCAGAGATGTCTGGAGTCTTGTCTCCCCAGATTCGCCAGGCCCAGTTACAGGGAGGCTGTTACTCAGCTGCCATCTTTAATCCGAGTCAGTTATTTCATTTAGTTTTTACAATGGATATGAGTACTCTCATTTTTTCCATTTGACAGAAAAGTTAAGATACCTGCCTTTTGTCCCACAGTTTAAGTGGTGGAGCTGGCTTACTGAATTGAAGCCACTAGGATATGCTATCTTTAAAGCACAGGTAGAGGAGAAGATGGCAGGTTTGGAATAGTTTGAAAAGATCGGAAACATTAAGAGTTCCAAAGGTCTTTCCTCCACTGCCCTGAGACAGAGGTCTAGAAGGTTAAATTTATAGTTCTAGGAACTCTTCACCCCACATCTGAGTAAAGAAATTGAGTAACTCTCAATGAACTCTTTATGGGTTTAGGGTTCTCATTTGTAAGAGCAACCACAAACCAAAACCAAGACTGAGTGATCTCCAAACCAGCTCTAAAAAGTTCCTATTCTACTTCATTCATTTGGGGAGAAACTACCTTTTCCCTCAGTACTTCAAAAATGTTACTACTCCTAGAAGTAGTTATTAACAAGGCAATAATATGAACTTAATGTAAATTGATAGATTTCTTCCTGGAAGAGAATTCTCAGCCCTGGAAGGAGGGGTAGTAATGAAAGAAAAGCAAGGGAAAGAATACACAGACATATATACTTTCTTTGCTTTACTTGGTATGTTGTGAACTATTTTGGCAATGAGTTGTTAAAAGTATTTCTTTTTCCTTTTTAACCCGTGTTTGCCTGCCTCATATAACATTGCCCAAATTTTCTTACACCAAGCAAAGGAAGAATGAATAACCAAATTCACCTGCTCGCCTGTTGTGCCCAATGTCTGAGAGTATGAAGATAGTGTTGATCTCTCCAAAGTTCTTTTCCACGCCACTTCTCCCACAAAACAGATTAAGTAAACTCCCCTAGCACCTGCTGCTCCTCATGCAAAAATGCTGTTCCTCTACAGGTTACCGTGTAAATGTCTGACCTTCCTCGGAAAGCTCAATCCTAGTTTTTGGGGAGACCAGGTCTCCAGTCAACTGGCCACCCCTAAGGAACTCTCCAAGGCTCCAGACTGTGGACCAAGAGACAGTTCCTGACGCAGTCTGAGACTTGTGAAGCCTCAACAGGAATTCCCACAGTGGCACCACACAGTTAATGTGAGGCGGGAAAGGTTTCCTCCATAGAATTCATGACTTTTAAGCTAGGGTGAAGGCTCTCTGGGGGGAACAGTGGAACTTTTGCATGAAATAAACCACCCAGGGTTTTTTTTTTAACACCTCCGCCACAAATGGATATCCAACCTAGCATTGCGGGTGAAATTCCCAACATACCAACTTGAAGTATTTTGTATACAATACAAAATACAAAGCAAACTCAATACAAATACAGTACAAGCACAATAAAACATATCAGTTCTGTTTTTTCCCAAGTCTCTCCGACCCAACCTATAACAACCAGTTTCCAATTTCATATTTTAAAAAACGCTTAATTTCTCATTTTAACAGCATATTCTTCCCCTCCAGATTGCAGGCTTTAATAACAGCAAAATTTAATGATGGGAGAATTTAAACCTATTTCAAGAACATCATTTGATAACAAAGATCTAAGTATAAAAACCAAGTGTAACAGTCATCTGGTCATCAAATCAAATTTGGCTAAGAATGATTCCTTTCTTCCCAGTTTCTTCGCGACCACAACTTTTCAAAGTAGTTCGGCAAAACTGCCTACTCAGTTCAGTGGAATGCTCCAGGATAATGCCGAATTAGTCCCCAGACAGGCTGGTTGACGACAGCCAGGGCCCCTCATAGGCTGAGCAATTCTCGGGGGAGGGAACCTCTTGGAACTTCTGTCCCTTTGTCCCGAGGGTTCCCCCATCTCCACTGAGGTTCTCATTTCCACTCTGAACACTCTCAGGCTTAGCCTCCCCCTAACACACACACACACACACCCCAGATCTCAACCCCTCTCCTCCCAAAGCACATACTATTCCATACCTGGGCCTGCTCGTCCTCCGTCACCACTCCAATCAACTGGATTGGACGGGAACTGATGGACTTGCTCCTGTAGCAGGGTACGGGGGCCTCTGCAGTCCCAGTGGACTCTGCTGCGAACATGGCTGAGTGCAGCGGTAGGGGAGCGAGGAGTGGTGGGATCCTCCGGCTCTACAGTGTGCTTTTGCCACCGAGAAGGTAAGGCAGCCTGAGAGCCGCTAGAGTTGCGAAAGACCCCGAAGGTACGATCGTGGCCTAGGTCACCCCGACGCCGCCCGCATTGCGTCGCAATAGTCCACTAGCAGGCCTAGGCGCCTGCGGCTCGCCAGTTGTCAACACAAGCCAGCGCGTTGCTAGGGGGCGGGGCCAAGAGAGGCGCCTGCTACGGAAAGCCAGAGAGCCAAACTACACAAAAACCCAATCTGTAGCTGGGAGCTCCGGATTGAGGGCTTTTGCGAACGAGAGTCGGGGGGAAGGCAGGAGGGACGAAGGAGGGAGGAGGAGCACTCCCCGTACGTGGCGGGGAGTGGGCCCTTAGGCGCACAGTGTGTTTCAATCTTGGTAGCCTTGCTTAAAACTAGCGTCAGTAGGTGGAGGGGTGCGGGATGTACATAGTATGCAGTGGTGATACTGTGATGCGGATAGTGTTGAAAGCAGAACAGTTTACCTCGTCCCGTAGAAATGACCAGTCTAACAAATTCCTGGCTTTTAATGTCATTTGTACGTTAGTGGCCCAGCCAGGGGTTAAACAACAACAACAACAAAAGGCGTTGTATGGTTTGGGGGTCAAATTACTAAAATTATAGCAAAGTAACTATTGGAAGCCCCCTTTTCTGTTCTATAAAATAGGATTGTTGTGAGAAATGAGAGATGATAGCGTTTAAGCGGTGCTTGGCACATAATAGGCAATCAGTATAATCAAGATTATAATCTTTACTATTACTGTTATCTATCTACTGTATCCTTAATACAAGAAAGGTAAAGCTGCTCATGTTGATCGTTAAGTATAATTTAATAACTCCAAACATCATGGCTGCGAAAACTTTCTTAAAAATCCTTTAACTCTTTTAATCATATTTAAACATCCAGATAATCTTTAAGATTTAAAGGTATGTTTTTATAACTTCTATAGAACTTAGATTTAAAATTACACATAAACCCAATGAAAAATTTTTTTACTTCACATCTCAGGGCTTCTGTCCTTATTTGTAGAATGAGCAGATTAATCAATGATTTCTAAAGTTCCTTCCACCTTAAACAGTGAATGCCATTTCTGGCCCTAAAACAGAAATGGAAAAACTAGATTGTGCTTGGCAGCACTTGCTGTAAATCACAGCCAAAAAGACCAAGGTTCTTTGAGAGAGTACTGAGCACTTGGAATCCTTATTTCCATTCTTGTCATTCTTCCACTTTCCTCTTCCTCAGCCCCCTCAAACTGCTCTGAAATCACTAACGTTTGTGGTCAAAGCCTGTGAACACATTTCTGTCCTTGTTCTGCTGTACTTGTCTGTAGGATTTTACCCTGAAGACCACTCTCCCTTTCCTGAAACTCCCTTGCTTAGGTCTTCATATTATTTTTTTCTTTTATGTTTACAGATACTCATAAGTATCTTTGTGGACCCAGCGTACTTCTGCTGTGGCACTCCGCTACCTTGCTACTCATAGGTATCTCTTAGGCTATTCTCAGGCCTTACAGCTCAGTAGGTCTAACAGAGAGTACAATAAGTTTAAGTGTTTTATTCATATACCCTTAATTGCTGTTGCACAGTCTGAGAATACCACATTGAAAGGAGACTGATTAATACTTGGATAAACACAATGGAATTCTGTGAGTAACTCACTCAAGGTGGCTGAATGTGGAGTGTTTGAGGAGTTCCATCTTTGTCTCTTTTCACCTGTCAATGAATACAACAAATACCACTAGAGTTAAAAATAAATAAATAACAAAATATGTCTGTTATTACCAGAAAAGAAAACTTTCCCCATGAAGAATTTCGCTGATTTCACTGAGGAAGAAAAAGTCAGGGGCTTATAAGTGTTCCAAGTGGGCATTCATGGGATTTATGTTAATTAGGTATCAGAAACTGTCACTATGGCTATCGGACCAAAAGAATATATAGATCTATACACAGTTAAAATATCATGGTTCATTAGTCAGGAAAGTGTCTTCACTTAGGTCTAGTGGGGAGTCTGACTTGCCAAGGTCATTCAGGTTTATGGACCTTTACCAGCTTCAGCTCATAGTGTTGAAATTTAAGAGTCAGTTGGTAACTCATAGGCAAGCTCTGCATTAAGTGGCAAATTTTCCTTTGTAACTTTCCTCCTCATCTCTCCTCATTCTGAGATGCCAGGAAGGATAAGCAGGATTCTGTTGTGTTTATTGAATACTTAGTGTGATCTGCACCAGAAAGTCACAAAGGTGCCAAGCTTTCTCCTGCAGTACCTTTGCACTATGCTGTAAATGCTCCTGTCTTCAGATGACTAACTCCTTATGAAACTCAGTTTACGTGACCTTTTCTGGGAAATACTCTTTACGTCCTTTGCTATTTTAGGAGCTACCTTGTCCATCATTTTGTTTTTGTACTCACCACATACTTAACAGTGTTTACTGGTTCAGCAGCACAATCCCTCCCTACTGTACTAAGATTCTTGAAAGCAAGGAGAATCACTTAAGATGTACCCCCAAAACCTCAGCATACTGCCTAGAGCAGTGGTTTTAAAAACAGTGTATATCAGAATCATCTGGAAGGCCAGTTAAAATGGCAGACTCGTGACATCCATCTGCAGGGTGTCTGCTTCACTAAGTTTAGGGAAACCCAAGGATTTGCATTTTTAACAAGTTCCTGGGTGATGTTGATGCTGTTGGTGTGGAAACCATACTTGAGGACTTCTGGTGCAGATCACACTAGGTACTCAATAATTGTTCATTAAAGATTTTAAGAATTAGAAATTACTTTTTAAATTTGATTTGAAGCCAAGTTAAAGCATTCTATAAATTAGCCAGAGTTAAGGTAAATATTCCAGGTACGTGCCACTCACCTGCACAGGCATTACCTAGTGAGGTGTGTTAAGGATACAGAATCTCTTACCCCATGGTGGACCTACTGAATCAGAATATCCATTTTAACAAGGTGATCCGGGCTCATATGTGTGGTTTCACTATTGTTTCAGAGTAGTTTTAAGTCTCCATAACATTGGCTTTCCCTATTATTCCATATCTGGATATTCCGTATCTTTCGTTCTCTTACATTGGGGTTATTTATTTTTCTTCTTTATAAATGGATAAGGCTTAAGCTTTTTAAAAGTTCTGTGTAAATTATGTATGTGGACTTTATTTTAATAATTATTCATTGATCTTTTGTGACAAAAAACAGGTGAATGAAAAAGTGAAATACCTGCTGAAATGGTAAAGTATTTCAGCAAAAGAGAAATTGTAGAAAACATGAGAAATGAATACTTAGATAATAGAAATGTTTCACTTTGATGACAATTTAGTATCTTTAAGAAATTGAAATTTCTTAGAAGCACTTATAGACTTAAAGATTAACTAGAAGTCTTAAGGCTGGGCATGGTTGTTCATGCCTATAATCCTAGCACTCTGGAAGGCCAAGGCAGATGGGTCACTTGAGCTCAGGAGTTGGAAATCAGCCTGAGCAAGAGGGAGACATTATGTCCAAAAATAGCCAGGCATTGTGGCAGGCACCTATAGTCCCAGCTACTTGGGAGGCTGAGGCAAGAGGATCACTTGAGTCCAAGAGTTTGAGGTTGCTGTGAGCAATGATGCCATGGCACTCTACCAAGGGTGACAGAGTGAGACTGTCTCAAATAACAACAACAAAAGAAACCAAGTAGAAGTCTTAATAACGTTGACCTACGCATTATTTTTACTTTTAGAAAGTAACCAAAAAAGACTATTTTTTAAATGAACATGTTAAACAATAATGTGGTTCTGATTTTTTCCTTCTGATTTTTTGTTTGCACTCTGCCTAATTAGCAATGTTTCCTAAAATTATAATTATTTATAATCATATCTATAATTATGTATACATGAATTAAGAACATTTCTAATAACCATTTTAGATTACATACAACTTTGGTAGCCTTTAAACTAATGCCAGATGTTCTAAATGTTAAAGCAAATGTTATTCCTGTCTGAGTCAGAGTAAATTATTTTGAATAGAGAGCTTTAAAGCTCATATGAAATCTAATTATAGGTTTAGTGGGTTGGCTTGTAACAGAAATGTATATAAAACTGGAATTTAATATACCTCCATATTTTAAAAACTCTTTCAAATTGACAGGACAGAAGCAAAGCCTAAAAACAAAACCAAAGTAATTACCTCTTCCCAACAAAATCATTACTGCGAATTTGGGAATAAAAAGTACAGAGAACAGAAAATGAAAGTAAAAGAACAGCCAATCCTGAAGTCAACCATGCTAATGAAAAGTACTAATAGTAATCCAAACTGCAAATGATTTTAAAATAGGAAGCCACAGGAACTATTATTCATGTTTAGTGGAAAACTAAATAAATGATATAAATGAAGAATTTATTAAGAGTGACTTATGCCCAATCAAAACCTCAGTTCCAATAGGAATATGTCCATGAAATAAAAATGTTCCTGAGCTTTTAGAACTAGTTATTGTGTTTACAAGTGGGAGGTTACAGTGAAGTAACCCCAGGATAAAACTGTCTTTATTGTGGGACAGGATTAATCAGACAAGTTTATTCCAATACCACTAATTATTCAAGTTCTATAACTAACTCAACTTGTTCTTATTCCATGGATCCTGTATTAGTTTTCGAGGGCTGCATTAACAAACAACACAGATTGGGTGGCTTACACGACAGAAATTTATGTCTTTATAGTTCCAGAGGCGAGAAGTCCAAGGGAAGGTGTTGGCAGAATTGGTTTCATTTGGAGGCCAGCTCTCCTCGGCTTGCCTTTCTCTTCACAGGGTCATCCCTCTGTGCCTGTCTGTAACCTCATCTCCTTTTCTCATAAGGACAACAGTCATGTTGGGTTAGGGCTCAACCATATTACCTAATTTTACCTTAGTTACTCTTTAAAGGCACTATCTTTAAATAAAATCACATTCTGAGGAGGTGGGGGGTTAGGATTTTGCCATATGAATTTTGGAGGGTCACAATTCAGCCTGTAACAGCTCCTGATGTCCTTTGGATTATGATATGAATTCTTACAAACAACAGATTCAATAATAGAATATATTTAGTTAAGGCAATAACGGAATTCTTGCCTATAGGACATTGATATTTCTCACAGTAGTGATAAATTACTATTCTGATTTAATGATCTATCACTATACATTTGATCAAAGTGAATCTGTCCCTGAGAACATATCTGCTCTCAGGGATTTCAACAAATCTGGATTTTGAACCTGCAGGCCTCAACGCCTGACTTTGTCAAAATCATCATTTATTTCCTGTATCACTTTATATCTGAAGAATCCACTGCCAAAAGTACGGGGCTAGCCTAGGTTCCCCAGGCTGCCATAAGCGCACAGCAACCACCACTCACCTGCTGCCATTTCATAGGACAGTGCTATCTCTGGGAAGCAGAAGGAAGGAAAAAATGGAAGTGAGGCAGGAGAGAAGGGAGTGTAAAGTTGAGTGGCACTGAACTGGTGATGGCTTTGGATTACGAACAGTTAATTGCTTGATCTTTTAGGATATTTTTGTGAAGGTCTTAGGAATTATTACCCTTTGGAGCAGCCCATCTGGGTGAAAGGGAGTTTATTTACTAGCTCATCTTGTTGCTGCATCTCCTTGATTAAAATTCACTCCTTAAGCAGGGTTGCTAAGTTGCCCCACCCAAAGGTCCCCTACTTATAATAAAAAGCTATTTGTTGTCTGTAATGCAAATGTAATTGAGAGGCTTGTATTTTAGCTAGTAATCCTACTCTCAGGATATGAGCACCTACGCATTTCTAGGCAGCAGCTGGGGAGGCCAGAGCTTCGCCAGATGCTACACACGGGCCCAAGGCTGGTTTCTTCTTGTTACTGGTCAGTGCACAGGACTCCTCAGCATACGGCAGTATGGTGGCAGTGGCGGCAGCAGTGGCTTCTCCCCAGGACTACAGGGCAGCTCCAGGCAAGTGGAGGGAGGAAGCTGGAGGTGGAAGCAGTGATGGGAGGGCTGGTAGGAAGAGGCAGGAGGAATTAGGCATGGCTGCATGGATGTTTGGTGATAACAACACAATTTTCTGTATAAATGCATCGATTCATTATGATACCTCTTTAATACTTACCCTAGACCATCTTGTACTATACACAAAATTCCTGCTATCAGGAAGCTTACAAAATAGCTTGAATATTGTTGTATGAATATTGTTGATTTAAAGATGCTTAATGAATATTAGTAAGATGAAGTAATTTTAAGAATGCCAACACATTAAATGGAAGTTTTTCTAAATGACTACTTTGGTAAAAACAGATCAATTCCCTCCAAAACAAGACTACCACATGTACTGCCTTCTGGATGCTTCTAAAAAGTAAGGGGGAAAAAAAAATCCATTTTTAGACATCACAAGAGAAGCTAAAACATCAAATAGTACTTTTTTTATTTAAATGTTTATAAGGCAGATCTATGAGAATGATACAAAACTATGGCATATAACTTGATAGGGTATATTGGAGATTTACAGAGTTTTGGTAAATTTCAGTTATATAGTTATAAAGAAGACAATATATTCCAAGCAGATACAAAATGTCTAATGAAGAATCAAGGCAAGAAAATGAGCATAATTAACAACGGAAAATCAAGTGTGCATTATCCTTTAAAAGCTTTCAAAGGTAAGAATTATTGCAGTCTGTTTTATTCAACACTGTTAAATGGTATCATGACAAAGAACTGAAGGCCAGAAAGGATTAGTTTTTACTTCATGTAACAGAGAAACCCAGATTTACAATTGCTTAAATGCTCGAAAAAGCAGTCGAAGTAAAGAAGTAGTCAAGGTCTTCTAATCTGCCTTCGTTAGGGTAATGGCCTTGATCCTCTGGAGACAGCTGTCAGGGATCCCGTATACCCAGTGTATATCCACAATTCCAGCAGCGAGAAGAAGGGAGGATTATGAACACAGACTGCTTGTCTTTTGAGTCCACGTCCTCTCACTGCCCCCCACTCAGTCACTTGTATGCCTTATTGCAAGGGCAGTTGAAGAATATGATGGGCAGTAGCTTTTAAAGAAGTAGTGGAGATAGACCCCGGCAGAAAACTTCCAATCCCTGTTCAGGCTGGATATCTGCAAGCTACCTTTAAAGAAAATCTCCAGAGAATTCTTTCTTAAAGTTGGAAAATGTGAAGATCACACAAAAGCATTTTGTGATTTAATTTAGCCCCTAGGAGAATCCATACAGTCTGCTGTAATTTTGGATAAAGGCGCAATGGAAATTAAATGATTTGGAAAGTTAAAAAAGAAACTCAGTATATATGTGTGTTTAGACTGACAAAACAGTTTTTAGATCATGAACAGAATATGTGAGAATTAAGCACTTTATAGTTTCCTCACACTAAAAAAAAAAAAAAATCAAAGAACCTATTCATTCTTGTAAAATTCACTGCTTAAAGAACAGATTGTGCTTCCACTAAAGTTATTCCAGTTTCATTTAAAGCTAATTACATATACTGAATATATATCAGAATTTGTTTTACTGACTGATGGACAATTGAGAGTGAAACATTTCATTTTCACAATGACACATTACAAATATAAATTTTGACACTGGACTGAGGTGTGTGTACTGCTTTAAGTCATGAATTTACAAAATAATCTCAACACAGTATTTTAGGCTGTTTACTTATTTCAAAATAAGATTTTTATAGGCAGATATAATTAAGTTCAGTGTTCTAGTATTCCTAGAGAAATATTTATGAATTACATTTATGGTACTTTAAAATATCACATAAAAAACTTTATCATAAATAAACCTCTTTTGGGGAGAAATCTCTATATAGAATTTATTATGAAATAGCTTAATGGCAAATAGCAATTAAAAAGAATTAAGGTTTTATCATATTACATAAGACATAAATAATAAATTGGATATGATGTACTCTGGAAGCCCTTTTACACAAATGGTTTCTACAATTTGAATGTAGTGTAAGTATGAATATACCTTAAGTTACTATTATCAAATTAATTCTGAAAGTAAAATGCCTTAAGCCAAGGTTATGTTGATTTATAAGATATTAATCAAGTAGTTTAACACTAGTACTCATTAGCCAATCATGTATGTAGCACAAAATAATTATCTCTGATAAATACCTACAAATATAATTTATTCATACTTTTAAATATTTTAAAATTTAAATAAAAATCTCATATGTAGATAATCTGGGCTAAATTTCCACATATATTTTGAAAAATAATGTTAGCATGAATATATTCATATTTAAATGTGATTTTAAATATTCTTAAGAGAGGAGACATATGAAATCTATACACAAAAGCTAAGTAGCATGATACAGCTTGTTTTTTCCTTACAAGAAAAAAAATTACTTGATTTTTCTTTTGCATAGGATTATGACTGTGTATATTTTCTACATTCTTATAACTTTCTCAGGGGCACTTCTGAAAACACAGACCAAGAAACAAATTTGTCCTGTTGTAAAGTTCCCGTCACCACTTTCTCACATCTAGCAATTGCAGAATTCAGTCCTCCTTCTGAGGCCAAAAGTCAGAAAAATAATTAAAAATAATAATAAACAGAATCACATGAGAAAATAAACCAATTAAATGTCAGTAGTTTTGCATTTTAGAAAGGCTTTTAAACATTTAGAATTATAATGAATATATTTATTCTAAAATTTTGACATTATTCCTATTTTATAGTACTGAAAAGAGATTTGCCATTTGAAACAACAGTTGCATCTTTTATACATTTTCATAAAAGTTTGGTTTTCATATTTTCAAAGGCCCTATTTATCACTATCAGTAATAGTGATAATTTTATTTATTTTATTGGCTACTTAATATACATGTGCAAAATATATACTTCAACAGTCATCTCACTTTTAGAAATATTTCATATTTTCACATTAAATGGCTGAAGCATGGTCTTAGGAAAGCGAAATTTAAGGAACAAGAACATATCAAAAATATGCTGTTATTTTCACTGGTTCATTATACTAGTATGCTTAGTTAAAAAGTTATTACTACCCAACTGAAATCCTATGAAAAAATTAACAAGTGATTACCAAGAGGGGAGAAATATAATTAAAATAAAGAAAACGGAGCACTCAATGAGAAAGTATAACATACTAAAATTCGCCAAGAAGAGAACATTGGAGAATCACGAGTGATTTACCAAATTGGCAAGGCAGTAGGAAAAGAGCCTTTGGTGGGAAAGCAGTGTCCACTAAATAAAAGTCTTTTTATCTTCAGCAGCTAAATTCAGTACTACCTCAGTGGGTAAGTTTAGAAATGTTTAGGGAGAGGAATGCATAGAATTGCATCTTCTCTGCAACTTTCTATTTCAATAAGAAAAGAGCAAATGAGAGGTACGTAGACCACTCTAACTAAGGTTTGAACAAAATGCAATTTAAATGCGGAATACCAGCAATGAAAAATTTTATGAGTAATCTGTATGAGTGTATGTCTCCAGAATAGATTTATAATCAGCCCCTTATCCTAATATAGGATATTTATAATCAGCCTCTTAATTCTAATATCCTAATATATCCTAATATCCCAATATTTTATGCTTGTAAACTGCTCTGGAATGATTGTTTGTATAAGCAGGAGGACTTCTCAGGAAGAGACAAGGAGATGACCAGCTCTACAGAAATTTTTTTTAAAAATTCATTAACACTGTTCTGATCCTCTTTCTGCCTGAGTCTGTCACTGCACAGGAAGGCGTATGGACTGCCATGTGTTTCCAGGCTCATGTTCCAGGTTTGAACGGAGTAAGTAGCTATGGATTACTCCACAAGCAATAATACTATGATTGTAATATTTTCATACATCTTTTGGATACATACATCCCACTCTAAAGAATGTTAGTGGCTTTATACAAAAGAAGCAGCATCCAAGTTGGCATCAAGACCCTAACGGATGGAGATGGAGCAGGAGCTGTATTGCCTCGTGGTTAAAACCATGGGCTCTGGAATAATACTACCAGGACTTACACACTCACTCTGCCACTATTAACCATGTGACTTGAGGCAAATTACTTTTCTAGTCTTCAGTCTCTCAGATGTAAAATGAACACGATAACTATCTAGCAAGTAAGGTACTTAGAGCCATGCCTGACACCTTATAATCTCTCAATGAACATCAGTAAAATCCCATACCATAGAGAGAAGTCACTGGCTAAGCTTAACGATATGGATCAGCTGACAATTATCTTTGTATAAACTTGATACTTTTGCTCCAAATAGGAATAATTATACAATTCCCAGGAATGGTACTATATTAGAGATAGCAGTTTTGGAGGCCAAATATAACCTCTCCCTTGTCAAAATATTAATTTGAAAATGCAACTGCTTTGTAATATGACAAAAAATAAAATTTCATTTGCATTATCAATATGTATTTGATGTCTTCAATGTATTTTAAACATAATTTCAGGTTTAATTTGAGTTTTTAATTTGTATTTGTTCATATAATCACCTTACTTTGTACAATTAATTACATTCCTCAAAACCTATCTTCTGAGACAAATATGGGAACGTTGCCATGCACCCTCACCTAGATGCTAATAAATGTGTCCTTTCTTGAAAACAATGTATGATTATGCATTTCTATTTCTTAAATTGGATAATAACTAAAACTTTACTTAAGTTTCAGGATGAAACATATATCTATTGAATTACTTTAAAAGCTTAAAATTCTGCTGGTTTGCAAATTGTTTTTAACATTATGTTATATCTATATTATTAACTATTATTTTTTCCTGATTATGAAATATATAGTTAAAATAATAACACTGTTACAGTTGTGCAAAACAAAACAAAAAATTTCCAACTTTCAACAGCATGTTGACTTCATAAATCATATTGTCAAAACATGACATTTGTGAAAATTAACTTGAAGAATATTTTATTACTAATTCTGTTGAAATTTCATTTAACAAGTTTCCACCCACAGTAATTTGACAGCACACTTGCAATCAAACACAGAGGAAGTGGTAAAAATAAAGGCATGAGTAGAACTTTATATGGCAGCTGTGAGTGCCACTTCACATCACATGACCGTAACCCTTTCTGGGGAGAGATGAGGAATCGTTCCTCCAATACCTTCTTCTAGAAATTGGCTCTTTTCCCAGCCTTTTTTAATTCGTTTTAGCTTTTGGCTTATACATGGTAGGAGTAAAATGATCTTACCCAGAATTACAATTGAGGGCAAAACAAGAGCAAGAACAAAGTTTGGTGGTGTATAAAATCTGTAGTACTCTTCTTCAAAAGCTCGTTTCCATCCATAAATCAAAACATGGAAAGTACTTATGAGCAGAGCGACATATCCAAGTGTAGACTTGGGGTAGAGAAAGAAGAAAAAGAAACAGAGTAAGAAACAAATGATATAAATTCATAAATTAACTCATCCAGTACTATGTCTATATGTATATGTGTGGGTGTATGTGTTTACTGACCACTCATTCAATAGTCACCATGTTTATATTCTGATAAAACTATTTGTCTTATATGATCAGGCTACTCTTTATCCTCTACCAAATTAACAATTTTTAACATTTTCATAGATACATATATATTTATCTACTCACATACATACCTTATTTTTATATTGATATAAATAAGGCCATATCGAATACAGTTTAGTACTGTGATTCTTGCATTAATTATATCAAGAAAGACAATGGAATACTATTCAGCAATAAAAAAGAATGAAATCATGCCACCTGAGGCAACATGGATCAAAATGGAGGACATTGTGTTAAGTGAAATAAGACAGGAACCGAAAGTTAAATACTACATGTTTTATTCATGTGTGAAAGCTAAAAAAAAGTTGATCTCAGCTGGGCTTGGTGGTTCACACCTGTAATCCTAGCACTTTGGGAGGCTGAGGTGGGTGGCATGTTTGGGCTCAGGATTTGAGACCAGCCTGACCAAGAGTGAGACCCCATCTCTACTAAAAATAGAAAAACTAGCTGGGCTTTGTGGCAGGAGTCTATTGTCCCAGCTACTTGGGAGGCTGAGGATGGCTTGAGCCCAAAAGTTTGAGCTGTGAGCTATGATGCCAAGACACTCTACCCAGGGTGACACAGTGACCCTGTCTCAAAAGAAAAAAAATATCTCATCGAAGTAAGAAGTACAACGAAGTATTCGAAAGGCCAAGAAGGGAATGGGGAAGGAAGAATCAGGAGATATTTTTTTTTAAGTCTGCAAAATTACAGTTAGATAGGAGAAATAAGTTCTAGTGTTCCTCAGCACTATCTGATGACTATACTTAGCAATAACATATAGTTTCAAAAAACTAGAAGGAGGATATTGAATGTTCCCAACACAAAGAAATGAGAAATGTTCAACATGATATGCTAATTACTCTGCTCTGATCACTACCTGTATACCCTATAAAATGTACAATTATTATATGTTAAATAAAGAAGTATTTTTCTCATGACATTGAATATGAAAATGACATTGACACTTCATAATATTCTATTGAATGGATGTGAATAATTTATTGAACACTGCTTTTTGTTGATAATTTACTTTACTTCCAACTTTCCTCAACTATAAACGTCATCTTAGGCCCTTTTCTATATTTTGGTTTATTTCCTTCGGACTCATTTCTAATAGGATCATTGGTCGAAACATCTAACTTTTCCTTATAGGTGCTGATACAGATTGGTAAACGCTGCTTCTTTTAAAAATATGTATAAATTTAAGGGTTACAAGTGCAGTTTTGTTAGATGGATGTATTGCCTAGAGATGAAGTCTGGGCTTCAAGTGTAACCATCACTTGAATAGTATACATTATATTTATTAAATAATTTCTCATCCCTTGGCCCCTCCCACCCTTCCAAGTCTCCAGTGACTATTTTTTTATATCATGTCCATATGTACCCATTATTTAGCTCCCACTTATAAGTGAGAACAAGCTATATTTGACTTTCTGAGTTTTTCACTTAAGATAATGGCCTCTGTCTAGTTCTATCCATACATGTACCTGCAAGTAAAGTCTTCTTTGTAAAGGTTGTCCACATACCCACCAGTTGTGTATTTTTTAAAAAGTGTGTTTATGTGTGCATGTGTGTGTGCGTGTATACTCACAGTCATGTGCTACATATTGACATGTTGGTCAACATCAAGATTATGCAACATTGGTTTATAGGATTATATCATATTTTTACTGTACCTTTTGTATGTTTAGATATGTTTGGATACACAAATAGCGCTGTGTCACAATTTCTAACGGTATTCAGTACAGCAACGTGCTATACAGGTTTGTAGTCTAGGAGGAATTAGGCTATGGTTTGTGTAAGTACACTGTACAGTGTTCACATGAAGAAACTGCCTAACAATGCCTCTCTCAGAATGTATCCCCATTATTAAGTGCTGCATGACTGCATATACATAAATACATATATGATAAAATTAAATGCTAAAGAGTATTCTCAT
This sequence comes from Loris lydekkerianus, assembly GCA_963574355.1. Classification (NCBI taxonomy): domain Eukaryota; kingdom Metazoa; phylum Chordata; class Mammalia; order Primates; family Lorisidae; genus Loris; species Loris lydekkerianus. The sequence goes on from CAUYPK010126086.1 coordinate 15,692, forward strand.
GGACATACATATACACACACTAGTTAATAGGTAAATATGAAAAAGCCTATAATGTTAATATGTAATATAAATAGCTTTATGGCTTTATGAAGGGTAGTTCAGTTAGGCAGTTTACAGGTTAAATTCTAATGGGTTATCATTCTTTGGTTCCCTAACGTTTAATATTGGTTAGGGAATAAGAACTGCTTCATGTTACATAAAAATATTACATCAGTAAAATGATGTAATGTCTAACCTCGCTGGGAAAATGTCAACTCTTTAGCAGGGAATATGTTTGCAGTTATTCATCCAAATTTATAATGATAATTTGCACCTGTCTAGAACCTCCTCTTATGAGCAGGCCTTCTATTTCTTTTGAAGTCTAATTCAACCAGCTAGTGGGAAAGTGTTTCACATTCCCTTATCCTCAAAAACGAAAATGAATTTCGACAAATGTTATGTCTTTAATTTTAGTGAGATTTTTATATTACTTAAACAAACAGACTTAAACAAATAGGCGAAGAAGAAAAATAAAATTTAGTGCACAACTAAAGTAGCACTAATCTGCAAAAATGCACTAGTCTGTGTATTGTGCTGTCAACCATGAGGATAGAACAAATACAGATTTTGTGAAAATAGAGGTGGGATCTAAGTTTGAGTTGTATATTTTTTAAATATGCAAATTTGTTATTTAGTTATTAGAGAAAGTGAAAGTTTAACTTACTATAGAACATATAGTGCTTTGAAATCTCTTTACAAACACATACATTAGTATAAAACAGATATACTCTAATGAATACATATACTAACAAGATCTATAAGGCTCATAGCTAGTTATAATCCATTAAACTAGTTAACTAGTTTGCCAGTACTTACATTTATGTGTGTGTACACCTAAACATTTTCTTTTAAATATTCAGAATTACCTCTCATTCAAATTCAAATTAATAAGATTTTTCTGGACAGACTGGGATGACTCAAAACATAAAATAATTTGTATTCATTTGGTTAACAATAAATTGGCTTTTGACATTGAATTCGATCTAAGCTAACTTATCCCCCACTTTCAATTTTTTTCTTTTAAAAATAATCTTCATCCTTAATGTAGCAGGCAGTACTATCAAAGGCTTCCAGTATAATCATCTACTCCACTCTCACTTAATACAGGAGTGCCTCTAACAATAAATTCCTAGATGCATAAAGAGCTCCCAAAGGCACTCTTTTTATAAGGAGCATATTTAAGACTCAACTATACTTAACAATGAAATTTTGTGCTGCCCAATCTCTTACTGAACAACCCACATACCTGAATAAAACTGAACTCTCTCCAGTTTAATGCATTGCTCACTGAAGGGATGGCAGTGACGGCCAGGAGAGACAGTAAGCCAAGGCTCATTATGCCGAAGGAGATATACATTTCAATCCTCCAAACTTCTTCCTCATTCCACGAGTTTTCAATATTTGCATGAACCTAACAAGAAAATAGATAAGTATTCTCTTTATTTGGTAGAACATTAACTGATTTGGCACGGAGTCCATTCTTGGCATAAGAAGACTCAGGTCATATATGAACATATTTAAATTGTATTAATTCACTTTAACCATTACAAAGAACCTACGCCTGGGTGGTACTGTTCCAGGTATGAGGGAAGGGAAGGGAGAGTTACACAAAACTGAAGGCTAAGACTTTCTCCTTTCTTGCATATGTGTAAGCAGAGAGGGGCAAACCTGTCATCACATTTGCAGGGCATTATCGTGACAGGAATTTTGGAGTCCAAGATCATGAAATGCTGAGTGGTGGTTTGAGAGTGACACAAAAGAAGTTATTAGCAGTTAGACTTAGTTTTGAGGTACTTTTTAAAGCTTATTTACATTTGGTTGAGTATTTGGGGTACATTTTGGAAGAGAATTTCTAAACTACTTCTGAATCTTGTCCATCACATGAATAATGTATCTGTGTTGACTTATTTCTTCCTTCTCACCTTCTCTTCCTGGAAAGCTGTGATTTCCTAATGATAAAGCCCTCTGCAGCTCAAATATTTAACTATTTGAATTGCCTTGTCAATATCCTTTTCCAACTGTCCAATTGCCTTATTCATAAATGGTATTTTTCCAAATGTCTTTTCCTGACATTAATAATGTATATATAATCAAGTCAGACAATTAACCCTGAATTTGTGGTATTTTACACACCAACAATATTAGAGTATAAATGATGGGTTAGACTCCTGCGGCTGAAGTTTTGTTGCTTTTATTTAATTTTTTGGAGTCAGCGTTTTGCTATGTTGCCTAGGTTGGTCTTGAACTCCTGGGCTCAAATGATCCTCCTGCCTTAACCTCCCAGGGAGCTGGAACCACAGGCATGTGCCGGGCTCAGTTGAAGTTTTGATTTAAGTAAGTATCTAGTCATGGAAAACAGAGTCTAACTTAACACTAGCTTGACTTTGTCCAGTTCCAGATAACAAAACTTTTTTTTTTTTTTTTTAATTACTTTGCAGTCATTACTTTCTTGAAGCAAACATACAAATATCCTAAAGGAAGCCACAGAGCTCCTCTGTTGAAAAAGGCTCTTACTGACATCTTCTTGTATGATGTCTATGCAACAGTACAGAATAACGGCATGCCCCGGGACTATGACCTGGATCTACCTGCCCTTCCAGTCCATTCATTCATACCACAAATATGCTGTGTCAATGTCCAGGCACAGTTGTAGGCCTGGGGCATGTATCCGTGATCAACACAAACAAAGATCCTTCCTCTTGTGAACTCACATTCTGACGGGGGAAGGCAGACAATGGTAAATACATTAAACAAGAAAAACATCAAGTGTGTTAGAAGATAAGTGCTATTGAAAAAAGAAAAAAGTAGAGCAGGGTAAGTTGGAGGAATTGGGAGCCCTGGGATTGGGTAAGAGGCAGGCAGCAGCATTTAAAATGTTGTCCAACAGAGACCTCACAAGGCAGGTGAGCAAATGATTGCAAGAGGTAGGGGAGCTACTTGGGCAACTATGAAAACCTTAGTGTACAATTAGGAAAAGCAGTATTTTTAGAAAGCAAATGGCTTAAAAGTCATCAATCTATTAATTTTTAGAAAATTATGTGAGGTTTGTGAAAACAAGCTTAAGTACTAGATGCTACATACTTGGGCCATGATGCCTTGGCTCCTTATAAAATGCAAATGCTTTTACATATTTGTTTTGATGCAATATTCTTGGCTTTTGTTGAGAAATGCTACACTAAACAGCTTCAGTAAAACTCCTATATTACATTTTTGGATTGGGAATTAATGATGAAAATCATAGTCCACTTCATCATCAAGCCCCTTCCATGAAACTCACTCTGAGATTTTTTTTTGTGGAGAGCTAAGAGCTAGAAAAGCCTACCCTGAGGAACTACACTCTTTTCTGTTTTTGGCAACAGGAGCCTTGTAAGTAACCGTATCTCCTTTTTCACTGTATCAGAATCTTAAAGCCAAAGAAGTCGTATAGAGATTCTTACCCAGCAGATATATTCTACTTTTTCTCCTGATCTTGACTTCTTGTTCTGTTTTATCTTTTCACTAGTTCTAATTTTATTGTGTGTGTGTGTGTGTGTGTGTGTGTGTGTGTATATATATATATATATATATTTTTTTTTTTTTTTTTTTTTTTTAAGAATTTTGCTCTGTCACTTAAGATATAATCATAGCTCACAGTAACCTCAAACTTCTGGGCTCAAGTGATCCTCTTGCCTCAGCCTTCTGAATAGATATGACAACAGGTGTATACCACCATACCTGGCTAATTAAAAAAATTTTTTTATGTTTTTTGTAGAGATGGAATATCAGTAAGTTGCTTAGGCTGGTCTCAAACTCTTGCCTTCAAGTGATCCTCCCACCTTGACCTCCCAAAGTGCTGAGATTACAGGAATGAGCCACCATGCCCTGATCTATTGCATGTACGGTATTTACTGAGAATTGGCTCATCTTTTGGAGCACGGTCAATTATAAAACATTAAAATAATTAATTCTTCAGTGCTGAAAGTAATCATTGCAATTGTAACATTAAAAAAGGAGGCAATCCCCCCCCCACTTCTCTGCTTTTACTCTGCAAAGAAGGGGATGGCAGCAGTTTTTACCCTACATTATTTCAAATCATCCACCCAATTCTTATGCAACAGCAGTGTTTGAGGAACAACATTGCCTTCTTAAATATACCAAAAGTAGATTTGCATTACAAGGTATGTATAATTTTATGTTTTACACTTTATATTGATAAAATATTTTACTAGAGTCAGGTAAATAACAAGCATGTTCAGTACCTGCTGATAAGCCATGTTGAGAAACAAGTATCTCTCTGACCTTCTCATTGGTAAGCAGAGGCTGTAGGCAACATGGACCACAGCAAAGAAAAAACTTAGTAATCCAAGCTGTTTTCTACACTGTAACCAGGTCTCCAACCAGGGTGGGAATCTTCTATACTTGGTGCCGTAATAAAGCTGATAAGCGGCTGCCAGGAGACCTGCTAGGTACACCAGGGACAGCAAAGTGATGGCAACTATAGGCAAAGTTTTATTCACAATTTCAATAGGAATCTTGTAAAAGTCACTCTGCTGGTTTCTTGCATATGGGTGTATCACATCTCTGACAAAGGAATAAAGGAAGAAAAAGGTGGCCAAGCTTATGGCTACCACCACTGGCCCTCTCCAGAGAGTAAATAATCGCAGGGGTAAATTTTCAATCTCTCTGGCTGATGATAAGGATCCCAAGTCAATGGGAGTGAAATTCAACTGACGGGCAAGTTCAATGACCTGTTGTCGAGCTTGAATATTGTTGCTGCATATATAAACCTGTGAAAAAAAATGAAAAGGAACATCGTTACTACTATTGTTTATAAAAATGGTAATAGTTGCATGCTTCACTTTATGGAGTGTCCCTTGTGATGGCCTTAAGTGGTGCAAATGACTAGATTAAGAAGATAAATGCTTTTATTAATTTATTAGCCTATTAATAGATTTTTAAACAATGTCATAAAAACAAAAAAGTCCTTGCTACCTGTGATAACATGAAAATAAAATGTAGGAAAATCTAGCTGTAACCTGGAATCCTCAGAGCAGAGTTCTCAGAGAAAGGGAGGCAGGTGGAAATAATGGAGGGCACGTGGTTCAGTAGCAGCAGCCAGTTAAGGTCTCCCCGCCAGGGGTAGAGGTGGGGTCTGAGCTGCTGGCCAAGCTCTGCTTCCTTTTAGCTCTTACTCCGGTCCGGGGCAGGCTGGGACTGGCTCTCCCTGCCCTCATGGACACTAGTTCTAGGACTATAGTGATTCCGCCTAGGGGTATGATTGCAAGCACTGCTGTTTACAGATATTCAGCAAGAGCTAGGATGGGCACAGACTAAAAACCTCTAAAGTAGGTCATAATGCTGTATCATTCATAAAAACCTTTAGGCTTAGAAATTAATATATTAAGTATCTCTGAAAAACTATGGATAATCTCAGTATATTATGTCATTGGTTAATCTGTGAACTTCTTTTGTTTTTAAGTGATGATTATATCTGACAAGTAAAAAAATGACATTATAAGACTTAGTTAATTTGAATAGAAAAGAAACTGCCATTTTCTAAGACTAAGATATTACTTTTCTAGGAACTCTAATGATAAAATGGGTGTGGGTAAAGGTGTGCTTTTATACTACCAAAACCATATATCTGAAAATTCAACAAGTATTTATGGAGTACGAAGTTCATTGCTGGAGTGAGCTATTATTACTAACAGGTAGGTCATCTCATGTAAGGCTAGAAAAATGTTTCTGTAGTCTCCAAGCAATCTTTGGGGGAAACAAATTCCTAAATATGTCCCTAAAGATATTTGTGTAAGTGCTCTGAAATAGACCACACTGAAATATTTGCATGCTAAACCCATTTTACCTAACGGTGATAGTACAGAGCTCTTTAGGTTATCAATCTTACGTAACATTATCCAGATGAATGACAAATCCTATACTATTATACAAACATTCATGAACTTCTAAAATAAGGGAATAGGAAAATAAGGAAAAGCATTCTAAATTAATATATTACAGTTGTGACAATTCATTTGGAAAAAATTTAAGTTATAAAATTTTATAGCAAACTTAAAAGTAAGGATCAAATGTTCACAATAAGGGCAAAAGCATTCTAAAAAAAATTAAAGTATTTGTGAACTTCATTTTGAATTTAATCACTGTTCTAAAATTTTTTTCTATTACAAAATTAAAATCCTGGGTGACGCCTATGGCTCAAAGGAGTAGGGCGCCAGCCCCATATACCAGAGGTGGTGGGTTCAAACCCGGCCTCCAGCCAAAAACTGCAAACATAAATAAATAAATAAATAAATAAATAAATAAATAAAAATTAAAATCCTCACAAATGTGAGCGAAAGATTAAATTCAAGTTTGTCTCATAAGTCTTGGTTCTAATTTATTTGGTGTATATCCATTGCTAAACTTTGGTGGATAAGCAAAAAAGAAAAAAATGCAGAAATAGCCTGTAGGAAAGTACATGTTTTTTTACTTGTCTTTAAAGACTTGAAAGTGAATGGTTTTCATGATTGTGCAGCCTCCCACGATACAATACTTAAAATTTATTTTCTACAACATTAAATCCTTTGACAATCAAGGAATCTGGGAATAATGAAGCCAAATATTTTCTAATGAATCTAATCACTTGTCTTTATTTTTTATTCTTTTAGAGACAGGGTCTTGCTCTGTTGCCCAGAGCAGAATGGCAACCATAATTCCCTGCAGCTTCAAATTCCTGGGCTTAAGTGAGCCTTGGTCTCTAAGAGTGTTAGGAGCCTCTGCATTCAACCTTAAGAACTGTCTTTATTGACAAAATAACACAAGTATTTTACCTTCATGCTTAATTATAATGCAGAAGCACACCTTTAAAAGATTTTTAAGGTGCTCTGTTTTATGCGTTTACTAATAAAAACTCTCATTCCACAAAGGCACTGACAGAGCTCCCCTTCTGCTTTTTTCTCCAGTTTAACTAAGGTTATATGTGAAAGGAGAACCTAAAATATACCATCTGCAGCTACTTTCTACACAGAGATTAAAATCTACACTTAAACTGTAGGGTTTTAAATTCTATGAATGTTTAATTTATGCCTAATAGATTCTTCTTGAGGGTCATACATGTATTAGACAGTATTTCATTCAGAGATGGAATACTGCATTACCAATAGCTGCAAGGGAGGAAAGAAGGGAAGAAGAAACAGAAAATAAATGACTGTTTGGTATTATTTCTTTTTTCTTTTTTTTTTTTTTTTTTTTAGGAAACCAGGAGAGACTCAATGCAATGTGTCTCATTGTTCATCAGCCAACTTTGCCTTTTCTTTAATTAACTGGTTATAACAGAGAAGTCCACGTTATTCCTCCAGCGTTCCACATTATTTTGGAAATCTTCAAAATGATAATCACTGGAGAATGTCAGAATTTGTTTTTTAAATATCTGATATTTGCTCGGCTGTTTAACTACAAAATACCAGATAAATAAGAATAAAATTCAAAAATACATACCTGCCGGCTGGCATCCTTCGGTCCTAACTGAAGTGCCCAAGCTGAGACAACATTAAATCCTTTGACAATCAAGGAATCTGGGAATAATGAAGCCAAATATTCAGCATTGGATTCTGGGTATTGGTTTACCCTCATGTTATTGCTTACATCAATCAGGATTTTACCCACAAGCAGATGTCTCAGGTCCCATAGGGAGGTGTAGTGTTCTCTATGGATAGCAACAAATATTATATTCGTTTTTGTTAGAGCATCTTCGTGGTGGGTGACATCTACCACATGAGGAAAAAATTCAGAAGCAAATTTAGGATTTCTACTTCCAATGACCACGTGATATCCACATCTAATAAGTCGAATGGTTAAGGATTTTGCAAAATCCCCACTTCCTATGACACCTACAGTAACCTTCCTTGCATCTTTGATACCATTTATGCCATTAGGCAAAAAAGTTTCACTAAGGCTTTTAGGGCTTCCCATCATAGAGATCGATTCCATGATATGGACTCTTCCAAGATGACCAGGAATATCCTAGGGGAGAAAATAAAATATTTGTCAAGTAACTTATTATAAACATTAAAACACTTCTAGATGTCATAATAATATCCTGCATTTCTAGAGGTTATATATTTGGGCACATTATATGCAAGATGCAATTTGTTTTTTTTTTTTTTTAGACAATTTTACTATGACGTCACAGCTCACAGCAACCTCAAACTCTTGGGGTTAAGCAATTCTCTTGCCTCTGCCTCCCAAGTAGCTGGGACGACAGGCTCCTGCCACAATGCCTGGCTATTTTTTGTTGTAGTTGTCACTGTTGTTTAGCAGGCCTGGGTTCGAACCTGCCAGCCCCGGTGTTGTGGCTGGTGCCCTAATCACTGAGCTACTGAGCCCCAAGATGCAATTTGTAAACTAAACTATCTCTTCTCTCATTTCCCTTTAAGTTGTATAAATCTTTTACCTTTAAAAAAATCAGCTTTCAGTAAAAATTAACTGTTCACAAAGGTGATGAGAAGTGGAGCTTCTCAAATTTTAAAGTGCACAGAAATCACCCAGCAATCTTGTAAATACTATGTAGATTCTGATTGGGTAGGTCTGGGAGCGGGGGTGGGGGTGGGGAGGCTCAAGATTTTGTATTTCTAACAAAGGTAACGCTAATGTTGCTGGCCTGCAGACCCCTCTTTGTAGCAAGGCACTATAGCACAAAAGGAAAGAGATTGAAGTTTTTACTCCGAACTTTTCTTAAAAACACACTTCTAAATAAGTACGATTACCCAGCTTCTCAGCAAGTCAGAGGCAGTAAATCAGAAATGCCGCTGGAGGTGGAGAGGACCATGATAGCAAGTGATAGCTCACAAATCAACAGAAGACAGAAAAACCACTTAAGGGAAAAAAAAGAGTCACGTAAATCAAAACCATCTGGAGTCATTTAGGCTGGAGGCTATAAATTGTCCTATAAACCTCAGTAACTAAGGACTTTATCATTAAATGAAACTAAGATAATCAGCTAATAAAAAATGAGCTCTGGCACTGATATTTTAAGAAAAAGAAGCAAAATATAACAGAAGGTTAATGAAATACCAAAGGCTTCACCCTATACCTCATAACATCATTGAGAAAGACAGCTTCCTCATGGAAAAAGGGTTAGTAACGTGTTTAAGGTCTTAAATTACACAATACTTATGAAATCCTTTTCTTTTAATCACTGTTTGCATAGGATATGATGCAATTATCTTTCCTGGAATAATCTGTCAAGTTATTTTTTAAGAGACTAATGTGTGAAATGTTTATGTTTATAATAAATTGCTCAAGAATACAAATAAGATCGGCATGAATTAACGTCATTGTTGTGTCTGAATGAAAAATACTTTTCCATTCTATCCTCATTGCATACTTTCTTTTATGCTAACAATAGCAGACGCAAATCACTTCAGAGGATTTAATGGATTTTCCAGGCACAGGTGGAATGTTTCAAAAACCATTATTTTTGTTTTCATGAAATGAAATTTGAAGTTATAGGAGCCAGGAAAATTCAACTTTTTACTTTGGAAGTGGGACTCATTCAATGACTTTCAAATACACCAGTAAATTAAGCTTTAGAAAGACAGTAGTAATATTACCCACTATTTACATAGCACATATTATGTTTCAGCTGCCTTGTGTTTTATATAAACTGACTGAACCACCAGCATAATGTTAGGTTCATTTTACAGATGAAGAAACAGACATGGAAAAGATAATTAATTTGTTCAAAGTCATATGAGAGAAGGTGGGGGAGCCAGGATTAAAATAGCAGCAGTCCAGCTATGGTATGTGTCGTATGGTTGCATGTAAGGAATTTAAGAAAGGCTTTTCTTGTGGGGGGCGGAGGGAGGAAGGGTTATGCGTGTAAAGGTGGAAGAATTACGGCTGTGCTCATATTAGCATATTACTCCTTTTTCTTTGGACATTTCATTGCTCCTCAGTATTACCTAGTGATTTTAATGACTAAATTAGATCCGGGGAGAGGAAAAAACTTACTATTTTTAAATCTATTATATGTTTCATTTCACACCTTTCAAGATAGAAGGGGCGGCAATGACTATCTGCTTTCCTTTGGAGTAGCTACATGTACCTAGAAGAGCAGGTGGGGGTCAGAGGTACAAGGCTGTCAGCATCCTCTTGTTGGCTATACTGGGAATCAAACTGTCAGCATCCTCTTGTTGGCTATACTGGGAATCAGGAGGAGTTTAAGGAACCAGAAGTAATGTAATCAATGCTCATTTCATTGAAACTTAAGAGTGAAGTGACCATTCTACTTACCCCTAATCATGAATCATCTAAAAAGGTTATAGATCCTCACACAGAAGCCCAAGTTTCCTGTATGCCAGTCCTGAGTTCTTGTGAGTATATACTGTAGCATCTTTCCAAATATAAAGATTGCAAAATCTTTAAATCTAATGAATTAAGACCTTTTTCAACTAACAACAAAACAGTATCAGTTATCTGCTTATTTTACAAAGTAGGTTCAACCCCCTTCTGTAAATCATAATGTGAACAGGCAAAAGTACATTAGGACCTAATAACATGACCTATGGGTCTTCATTAAATCATGCATTTTACACACTTTAATAGGTGACTCTGGTCTAACATGTTTGGGCTTTATTAACATAATATTTATAATGGCAAGTTCTAACTGAACCCTTTAGTAGTGTGGCTGTGGCTATGAATAGAAGTTAGCCTAATAAATGAGACTCTTTTCATTATAGTTCTAAGGAAGATAAAAGTATTCATGAGAAAGAGGGGGGAAAAAACGATCTGAGAGATGGATTACTTGTTTATTGCTAAGCACATATAATACCATATCCCCCATATGCCATTTCATAGTTCATAGAATGTTTTCATATATAATATTATCTTGTTTAATTCTCAACTGGCTGTGGAGTGTATATCATGCCCATCTGAACGATGAGGAAAGAGCCTCAGAGAACTTTAGTGATTTGCGTACCACAGAGTAGTTTATAATGACACAGCCAGGATTCAAATCCAACTCTTCCAACCTATGCTTGTTCTGAAACTGCAGTCCAGACATTATATGGGGAATCATCACTCAACAGTGTTTAGCATCTCTAAACGTCACCTATACCTGTGCTTTCTAAAAATAATAGTAAATAGGCAAAATATGAATCTCACTTTAGGATAGTTTTGGATAAATCCCAAACTGTAATGCTTAGGAATTCTAACTATAAGATGATAAAATATGGTAGAAATCATTCTCATTTTTGAACCCAAACCAACAAAGATCTAGATTTATTAACACTATCAAACAAAACATAATTGATTGGTGTATAATTCTTAAAGAACCCTGGATTGCAACCTGTATTGTTTTCTGGATACTCTGTGGACACCACCAAGAAGGCACATCCTGTGTAGAGGGGAGGAAAGAAAAAAGCACCGAGAAGTGTGTCCTTATCCTGTTGGAGTCACTCATGCCCACACCTAAGAGCAACCCATCTCCTGCAAGCTGAGTGACAATCTGCTGCTGAGACACTGGAGCATCACTGTCTCATCAATTACACCTTTCACCAATTTATAATTTGTTGATCTCTTACTTTGGATCATTTGGTTAACGCTGAGCTGAAGTTAACACTTGTGATATCTCTGAAAAACAGATGTAAGAAGTGAATAAGGTTGACACCTGAAGGTGGATTACCTAGTCACAAAAAATAGGAATGATGCAACTATAATCTATATGATCAAAGTAGTTAGTCTAGAAACTCAGAGAAGAAAATATCACGTGGTGTTTGTTCTAGTCATTCTTTAATGATTACAGGAGTAATAAAATTGTATTTACAAAATAGTCTCTAATTCACACAGAATTTCCTCAAATTAGTCTAAATAATTTTTTTTTCCCCAAGAACTTCACTTGATGAAATTTAGGATCCTGGCTGGGCAAGGTGGGTCACATTTGTAATCCTAGCACGCTGGGAGGCCAAGGCGGGTAGATTGCTTGAGCTCAGGTGTTCAAGACCAGCTTGAGATAGAAGAGAATTCATCTCTACCAAAAACAGAAAAACTAGCTGGGCCTTGTGGCAAGAGTCTGTAGTACTAGTTACTTGGGAGGTTGAGGCATGAGGATGGCATGAGCCCAAGAGTTTGAGGTTGCTGTGGGCTATGAGGTGGCCATGGCACTCTACCCAGGGTGACAGAGTGAGACTGTCTGAAAAAAAAAAAAGGAAGGAAGGAAGAAATTAAGTTAGGACACTCTTCACAAAGTTAAAAACATTCCTCCAATGTTTTCTCATTCATTTTTCTTCTGTATACCAGGCAGAGAAGACTGCCATGCATATACCTCTGCCTATTTCACACATGTAGCATGCTGTCTCAGGAGAACCGCGCGCCCTGCGCATACCTAGGCTTTTACAACACAGTAAGTTAATACAACCAGAAGGTATATCTAAAACGATGCTGGGCATACTATGTTATAACATGGATGAATTAATTCCCCCATCTGATAACTTGTTGACATAAGAATAGCTAAGTTTATTGGCTAGCAAATAGAAAATTTTCTGTGTTGTAGTAATTTACTTGTAAGTAAACAGTCTCCTATGATAGACCTGGCACTTTAGCTTCTATGCAAATCCACTTCCCTAATTTCAGTGCCTTACCAGATAATAGGTTACACATGTGTGTGATTACAATGGCACCAATGCCCACTGAGTGTTATCAATCTGATCTCTGATGACTGACATCAGTTTAGGAATTAATCCACCACCAGCTTCCTGACTACCTACCTAATTAATATGATGAATTATGAATGTTGAAGCATACACAGCAACTTAAAATAAAAAACTTTACTGAGGTATAATTCCCATATCATAAAATTCACCCATTTTAAATATGCAAATTAATGACTTTCAGTAAATTTACAGAATCATGCAAACATCATCATAATCCAACTTTAGAACATTTCATCAAGAGTAACTGTTATTACTGAAATTTTAAGCATAATGGCCAAGGGTAAACTCCTCCTAAAAAAAAAAAATTCTACTTTGCAAGTCCTAGGCAGAGCAATGAGGCAAGAGAAATAAAGGACATCCAAATCAGAAAAGAGGAGGTGAAATTATCCCTGTTTGCTTATGATATGATCTTATATTTAGAAAACCCTAAAGACTTCTCCTAAAGATTCCTAGAATTGAAAAATAAGTTCAGCAAAGTCTCAGGTTACAAAATTTATGTACACAAATCAGTAGTATTTCTGTACTCTAGAATCAAATCAAGATCTTGATACCATTTACAAAAGCTGTAAAAAAAAAACAACAACCCCTAAACCAAAATATCCTATGAATATACTTAACCATGGAGGTGAAAGATCTCTACAAGAAAAACTATAAAATGTTGAAGAAAGAAATTGTTGATGACACAAACAAATGGAAAAACATCCCATGCTCCTGGATTGGAAAAATTAATATTGTTAAAATGTCTGTATTACTCAAAGTTATATACAAGATTGAATGCAATTACCATCAAAATACTAATGTCATTTTTTCACAATTAGAAAAAATGATCCTAAATTTCATGTGAAATAAAAAAGAAAGAGCTCAAATAGCCAAAGCCATCCTAAGCAAAAAGAACAAATCCGGAGGGATCACATTATACCAACTTCAAATTATACTACAAGGCTGTAGCAAGCAAAATAGAATGGTACTGCTATAAAAGCAGACATGTAGATCAATGGAGCAGAAGCCAGAAATAAAACTATGTACCTACAACCAACTGATCTTTGACAAAGCAGACAAAAGCATACGCTGAGGGAAAGATGCACTGTTCCATAAATGCTGCTGGGAAAATTGGACCACCTCATGTGGAAGATCAAAACTGTATCCCTATCTCTCACCATATACAAAAATCAACTCAAGACAGATTGAAGACTTAAATGTAAGACCTGACACCATAAACATTCTAGAGAAAAACTTGGGAAAAACTCTTCTGGATAATGGTCTAGGCAAAGAATTTATGACCAAGACCCCAAAAGCAAACACAACAAAAAGAAAAATTAATAAATGAGACTTGATTAAACTACAAAACTTCTGTACAGCAAAGGAAATTTACAGAGCAAATAGATGGAGTAAATAGACAATCTACTAAATGGGAGAAAATATTTTCAAACTATACATCCAACAAAAGATTCATATCCAGAATGTGTATAAGAAACTCAAACAAATCAGCAAGAAAAAAACAACCCCTTTGAAAGGAGGGTGAACAACATGAGCAATTTTCAAAAGAAGATATACAAATGGCCAACAAACCTATGAAAAATGCTCAACGTTACTAATCATCAGGCAAATGCAAATTAAAACCACAATGAGATATCATCCTACCCCAATCATAATGGCCATTATTAAAAAGTCAAAAAATGGCTGGGCATGGTGGCTCACGCCTATAATCCTAGCTAGGAGCCAAGATGGAAGCATCACTTGAGTTCAGGAGATTGTGGTGCTGCCTGTAGTCCCAGCTTCTCAGGACACTGAGGCAGGAGGTTGCTTGAGCCCAAGAGTGTGAGGGTGCAGTGAGCTATGATGATGCCACTGCACACTAGGTATGGATGCAGTGAAAAGGAAATGCTTATACACTGTTGGTGGTAATATAAATAGTACAATTTCTATGGATAAAAGTATGGAGATTCCCCATGAAACTAAAAGTCAACCTACTATTTGATCCAGCAATCCCACTACTGGGTATCTATTAAAAGAAATCATTTTACCAATAAAACATATATGTTTATCTCAGCACAATTCACAAATGTAAAGATATGGAACCAACCTAAGCGCCCATCAACTGATGAGTGGATAAAATGTACACACACACACACACACACACACACAGGTATATATGTCATGGAATACTACTCAGGCACAAAAAAGAATGCAATAATGTCTTTCACAGCAGCACTTGGATGGAACTAGAAGCCATAATTCTAAGAGAAGTACCTCAGGAATGGAAAAACAAATACTACACGTACTCACAAGTGGGAGCTAAACAATGGGTATACATGCTCATACAAAGCAGTATAATGAACTTTAGAGACTCAGAAGTGGGATGGTGGGAAGGGGGTGAAGGATCAGAAATTACTTACTGGGTACAATGTACACTATTCTGGTGAAAGGCACACTAAAAGCCTTGACTTTACCACTGTATAATTCATCCCATGGATCAAAAAACCACTTGTACCCCCTAAATCTGTTGATATATTTTTAAAAATTAAAAAAAATTCCACTTCAGCCAGGTGCAGTAGCTCATGCCTATAATTCCAGCACTTTGGAAGGCTGAGGGAGGAGGACTGCTTGAAGCCAGGAGCTTGAGACCTGTTTCTACTAAAAAAAAAAAAAATTAAAAATAATACAAGCATGGGGACATGCACCTGTAGTCTAAGCTACTCAGGAAACTGAGGTGGGAAGATCCCCTGAGCCCAGGAGTTTGAAGCTGCACTGAGCTAGCATTATACCTGGGCAACATAGCAAGATCTTATCTCCAAAAGAAGAAAAAAAAATCCTACTTCCCTCAATGTTCTGAAAATCCCACTGGCCAGTGAGAACGTGATCTGAGTTTTGCTGACTCTGCTTGGCTCTGTGTCATGTTACTGATGGAGGGTCCCCTGCTTTGGCCTCCCCTGCTTTGGCACGTGGAGGAGAACTGAATCTCAGAGCTGCCTCTTCCCACAAAGCTGCAAATGACCTACTGCAGCTGCAATTCTCAACTCTAGCTGCACACTGTAACAACCTTGGGAGCTTAAGACATAGTGACCCTGGTTAATGCCCTTCCCATCCAGCTTTTATTTAATTGGTCTGGGGTTCAGCCTGGGTATCAGCATTTTTAAAAAAGATTATCAGGTATTTCAGTGTGCAGCCCAAATTGAGGATAATTCTACTAAAAGATTCAGGATTCAGTCTAATACTCTACTTATTTAGGTATTTGGAGATAGTAGATATGTTTTTTTGATCCCCATTTATGTCCATTTTTACATTGTTGTTTGTAATAATGAAAATTCCACTAGCTAGAGAATAATAATTACCGGTACTGTTGAATACAGGCTGAAGAATATGCATGCAGTCCTTTCCTTTTTCCCACCCAGGCAAGAGCATTATCCCAAGGCCCACACACTATTTTGTAATTTCCTCTCTTCACTTTCTGGGAAAGGCAATCCATTCCTTAAAATGTGTCATCCCACTGCACAGCACACTTTATTCCTGTTGTTTCACAATAGTCAAAATTCAGAATGTTCTGATGATAGCAGCCCTTCTGTCCCATAAGGGGCTCCCTTCCTCAGTTCTCCAGGCATCATAGGTCCTGCTGACCCAAGGAGACTAGAATTTGCAAGTACACTGACTTGCTGGAATGGTACTTGCCAAACTCCCATGCAAACATGATCACCTGGGGATCTTGTTAAAAAGCACATTCAGATTCCCAGGGTCTAGGGTGAAGCAAGACATTCTGCATTTCTCAAGGTGATGCCTGGAGCTGGTCCACAGGCCACACCTTGACTAACAAAGTCCCAGAGTCTCTCTACCTTTTCATTTGTTGTTATTCACAGGTAATGCAGATTAAATAATTGGAAAAACTATGTCATTTATATAAAGTTTTGTTTTTATGATATCCAAAGGCAAAAAGGCAGGACTAGGCTTCTGAAATCATTGATTCCCTCAGTCTCAATTTCCTTTGTTAAATGGAAAACAAAGAGTTTGTACTCGACTCTAGTGGTCCTTTCCAACACAGAAATTCTTTT
The DNA here is from genome assembly GCA_963574355.1 of Loris lydekkerianus. Classification (NCBI taxonomy): domain Eukaryota; kingdom Metazoa; phylum Chordata; class Mammalia; order Primates; family Lorisidae; genus Loris; species Loris lydekkerianus. Next base: position 32,460 of record CAUYPK010126086.1, read on the forward strand.
GTTTCTAACTCTTTATAATAATGGTAATATCACTACTTTGCATTTAATATTTCAACTTTGAGAGCTCAATCTCAAAGTTTTAATTTAAGTAGCATAAGGGTTCTTGAAATTTCAAGGTCACTGTTTTCTTGATTGGGCATTTGACTTGCTGTATGCATTTAATACTTGGGAGTGTATTACCATGGTAAAGAATTTGATTATACTTAGCTACATGGCCTTTCATGGTTTTTAGTTTAGAAGCATTTTCTGGACATTCCTATAGATTAATGACAGCTATTGTGTTATGCTTATTTTGAAAAAATAGACCCTAATTTGTTTCACACAAAAATATCTAGAACATTAATTATTAGATGACAGTAATTCTGAATGAATGGACTGTCTCCAGGGACTCCAACATTCACACCCGCTGATTTGGAGAGGTCATAAAGAATATGTAATCCTCCAGAGCCTCCACGAAGTGGGTACATATATTCTTGACTTTGTAAGCCCACATTTGAACATTTCTTCTTTGCCAGTTCCTTTGAGGCTCATGGCACCTTATGATACTCTTTCCTGGTCCTGACCAACTCCTAGCTTACTCCTTAATGACTGCACACTCTGGCCCCAGTACCTTACACAGTTGTCCTCTCTACCCCAACAGCTGTAATCTTTCTCAAGGACTTCATCATTCAAGAAGATGAACCATTCAACCTGAAAGCCTCTTGTTTCCTTGACTTATTCATCAAAGGCAATGAATTATTGCCTCTACTATCAGGAAGTCCCTCATTTTCTGCTATCTCCAAGCACTATCTCCTTAGTTTAAATATTCACATATTCATACCAATAATTCTAGACAGCAAAAGAAGTCTAATCTGTTTATCCTTACCTATCCAATTGCTTAATGTCCTCCACTATCCATCAACCTGCTCTGGTTTCTCTTAAACCCAGACTAGATTTCATAAAGCATATTAATAGTCACTACCATGAAAAAATCCTTGATTCTCTTACCCTCCATCATATCTACTTAGTAAAACTCTAGTCCTAGAAGAACTCAGCTTTTCATTTTCTCTTTGTCTGTATTGAAGTTGGTGAAGGTTGCGGAAGAAAAATCAGCAATTGAGCTCATTAGTTTCATCTTAAATTCATGACCACCAACTTCACCTATCAAAGGTCAACCTATTCATTTCTGTTTTGAAGACTATGCCTTTTTGCCTTCTAATGGGCTATGGTTATAACCTCTCTCAGTGACATATCAAGCTAGGTTCAAAATGGAACTTTATCCACCCAGACCTATTCTCATTCCCCCTGAAATGTCCTCATCTTAGTAACTAGCACCACTACCTAGCAGCTGCTCAAGTCAGAAATCTAGAAGTCATTCGTGAGTCCTTGCTTTCCCTTATCCTTGACATAAAATTCTACACCAACTTCTATTATCCAAAATATATCGTAAATCCCTTCACACTGACACCAGCCTAGTCCAGGTGTCTATCAATCTCTTGCCATAATTCTGCAAACATTTCCTAATGGGTCAGCCTTACTTTATCCTTTGGCGCTCTCCAAATCATTCTCCACATAGCAACTAAGACAGTCTTGAAATGCAAATTTTTACAAAATGTCTCTGCCGTCCTTAAAATCAATGGTTTCTTGTTGTACTTGGAACTTTGGCCACTTTCTGACCATGACCTAAAAGGGCCTAAATGAAGTAACTTCTGCTCACCGTTCTAACCCCACTCTGTATCTTTTCCAGCCACAGCATCCTTCTCTAGAAGGAGAAAAGATCAATCACTTTCCTACTTCCAGAACTTTGCATATGCTATTCTGTCTCTTTGGTAGACTGATTCACTCTAGTTTTTTTTTTTTCTTTTTCTTTTCCTTTCACCCTTTGCATAATTTCCTTTTAATTAACAGTTTGTTTACTGTTTTCTATTTTCCCCACTGGAAAATACGCTCTGTGAGAGCAGAACCATGTCTCTTTTGTCCACCACTGCCTCCACATTGTCTGGCAGTGTAACTAAAGATGCAGGAAATATTCTTTCCTGCTGAATACATAAAAACATCAGGACCAGAAGAGATGTAATACTTCTTTAGGTCAGATATTTCTTTTTGCTGATCAAAACCTGTAGACCCCAAAGGGGGGAGTGATATATGAATGTCATGGTTATGTCAATGTCTTGGTTACTTCAATGTCATGGTTACTGGCCAAACAGGGAATAAATACATCTCCTTATGTCCTGATTTTGTCCTTTATTACACGCGTGGTTCTAGTCTTTTCAACCTTAGATGTATCCTTTCTTTAAAAGTGTGCCTTCATTTGTTCTATTTTTTCCACTATTAAAATACAATTACCGTATATACTCGAGTATAAGCCAACCCGAGTATAAGCCGACCCCCTTAATTTTACCCTAAAAACTGGGAAAACTTAGTGACTCGAGTATAAGCCAAGGTGGAAAATGCAGCAGCCACTGGTAAATTTCAAAAATAA
>CAUYPK010126090.1:0-39015 GCA_963574355.1 Loris lydekkerianus
TTGCTGGCTCTCTGTGTCCTCAAGGGGATGATTGTAGGCAGGTCCCACCGGCCAGAGATGTCTGGAGTCTTGTCTCCCCAGATTCGCCAGGCCCGGTTACAGGGAAGCTGTTACTCAGCCGCCATCTTTAATCCCAGCTCCCCAAATGTCCTTTTTATCAAATATCATGAATTATGCCTTTGGTTTTCAGAGCTGTCCAGAGATGGCATCTTCATGGGTTATTTTTCTGCTTTCAGTATATCTCTTGTTCCAAGTGATGCTCTCAATTCTGCCAAAATCCCCCATGAATTGTTTGTAGTGAATTGTTTGTGTCCAATCCTATAATTTCCTTGTCAAAATACACATCCTTTTGCTTTGCTGGGGAATGACTGTGTATTTACTGACCCTTGCACCATACCAATTTTTACAGTCTTTTATGCTGAAATGGATTTTTCTGATAATTAGAAGAGTTAGGCAGGCTAGACAGAGTGCACGATCTTGAGCTCTAATGTTAATAAGATGGCCAGTCTATCTGCCTGTCTGTTTATATCAGTCTCACGGTACCTGGTATTGTGCGGTTGAGACATGGAAGCAAATTAGAGGGGCCTCCCCAGGACCCTGAAAACAAGGAAAATGAAATTGCCACCTGAGAATGAAGCTAGAAAATTAACAAGTTATGGATGAGAACAAAGATTTGGAACCTCTCTTTGAAGAGAGAGAATTACAAAAGAATCCTGTAGTCATGTTTTGTTCGTCTGATTTTGTAAACATGAGTGTTGTAAAAAAGCTGGAAACAAATAACCAAAAGTTAACTCTTGCTGATAATAGTTGGTGGAAATATGCGTGACTATTACTTTACCTCTTTGAACTTTATTTTTAAATTTTCAAATAAAAACAGAGCAAGTGAGACTGAGATGGACAGGCTTAACGACTCCTAGGCAAAAAAGACCAGACAGTAGCCTGATTGACAGCATTAACACAGCTGAAGAAAGAATGTGACAGTCAGGGAGTGGGCGTCAGGGCTGTCAGTCATGAAAGCAGATGAAAAGGACAGAGTTCCTGAGAAAGATAGAAGCACTGTTCAGCCCACTGTGATGAGGAGAGAAGCTGCCTTCCCAGGCTTTGGGCTAGACACAGAGGCAACACTGTATAAGTGAGGTCCCAGACTGATTGGAGTTCATATTCTATGCCTACAGCCCCCCAGCTTTATGACTTAAGAAGTGGCTATACCTTTTTAAACTTGTTTCTTTCTTTATTCTTTTTTTTTTTTTTTTTTTTTTGTTGAGACAGAGTCTCACTCTGTCACCCTGGGTAGCATGCTGTGGCATCACAGCTCACAGCAACCTCAAACTCCTGGGCTCAAGAGATCCTCTTACTTCAGCCTCCCGAGTACCTGGGATGATAGGGGCCTGCCACAACGCCCTGCTAGTTTTTGGAAGAGATGGGGTCTCCCTGTTGCTTAGGCTGGTCTTGAACTCCTGAGCTCAAGTAATCCACCCGCCTCAGCCTCCCAGAGTTCTGGGATTACAGGCGTGAGCCACTGCACCCAGCACTAAGCTTCAGTTTTTATCTGTAACATGGGAATTTTAATAACAGCATTAATACTTACCTTATAGAGTCATTGTGAGAATAAAAAGAGATAATTTATATAGTATAGAACCTGGCACACAGGAATCCCCCAAGAAATGTTAGCTATTGTTATAATATTTTATTTATAATATCCTACTTATAGAAATTAATTTAACATGATGCTATAATTAGACATTTACATCTTATAACTTGAGTTGACATTGATTCTATGGTTATTAAGCAAGCTCTGGATTGTAATTTGACTTCTCATGTTACTTACCAGTAGGGAGATTATGTGAACATCTGTCACTTTGTGAATTATATGTATCATTATAAATGGGTGTACTGGTATTCAGCTTTATTCCAGCAGTCTTAGGAGGGTTTGATGATATGGGTTAAATCAATCTGGGATATTATCAAATTGAGTTTTGATTCTCCAATTCCTAGGCAGTTTTAAATTTTAAACATCACCCTCTGTGAGCTTGGTTGATGTGAATCCACTCCTGAGAGAACTACACATTCTTCTTATCCTGAGGGCCAGACCCTGGACTTAATGAGGTTTCCTAGCAGCCAGTTTTCCAGCATCCTCCAGCCAGTAACTCACCCTGTTTCCATCAAAAGTTCTACAGAATAAAACCCAAAATTTATTTCATGTTTTCTATGTATGTTTGTTTGGGTCTGACGTTGTTGGTGTGTGTGTTGAGTATGAATTTGTACAGAACCTTAGCAAAATACTAAAGTATACTGTTACTGGAGTTGATGTGTGATGTCAGCCAACAAGTAACCATGGAGAAATAGCACAGAATTATGGAATTATTAATATTAATGCTTGAAGAGAGGATGTTAGCACTCAAGTCGTACTATCTCCCTAAGGGCCAAAGAGGGATAATGACCTGTCCAAGGTGACAGGTGGTATATTTGAGATAGCACTGTGCTCACACAAAAGCATGAAGAATTCTTGTGAATTACTTACTCATCAGAGCAGAGATAAAGAGAGTATGAGAAACCATGAATGAAAGTCAAAGATTGAGCATCCACCTGATTATTATTCTGCCACATGGAATAAGCTAGGGTCCATAGCTGGAGTTCTTCATGCTGCTCTTTATATTCACTTTATTTACTCTCCACCTTTGTTTTAACTTGATATTTTTAAGGGAGAAAACACGGTTGCTAGTATTTGCGAGCTGACACGTCATGAACCAGGTCAGACTAAAACACAGCTCTGCTGATTTTCCAAGACATTTTGTTCATCCTAGGCAAATGCCTAAAATGCTTTTCTTCTATTTTCTTGGAAAGGACCTTCCTTCTAGATAGTGCTTCTATTTTACTTGTAGTCTCCCCTCAATTTTAAGTTAGCTTAATTACTTATTTATTGAGTCATTTTCTTTGTCTAGCTTTGTGCTTCTTTGGAAGTTAGTAAAACTCTTCTTCATGTTTGGTATGTAGGCCACCTGGACTCTGCCTTCATGGCTAACTCACATAGTTTTTTTAATAAGGATAAACATCTCCTACCCTTATTTTGTGCTATTTGAAATTTCAGTAATAGTGACTGTGCCATTTGAGATTACTTTTCTTCTCCAAGGAGAGTATCTAGTCTCCCACATTAGTTATTAGAGAGGACTGCTTAAGAGTCCATTTCGAATTCCAGCTCTGTACTACTTATTAGCTGTGTGGCTTTGGGTGAATTATTTCTGCTTTCTGAGTCTCAATTTTCTCATGTACAAAGTGGGAATAATAATAAGAGTAATCTATCTCATAGGGTGGTTGTGAGGATTAAATGAATTAGTAAAATGTAAGGGCTCTTAGAATGGCACCTGATCCAAATGAAAGTGCTGTGTAGATATTAGTCGTTATTACGACTGCCATCATCATTGTTGTGGTTACTGTTATTTAGTCACCATTATAAAAGTGGTCTGCTGGCATCATGATAACCACGGTACTCAAACTGGATTGCCAATATCAGCACTGTCTCCAGCAATACCACGACATTCTTTGAACAAAATAGACTTTCATTTTCATTGAATGAGAAAAGGGCACATAGCATTTAGATGGGAATGGTGTATGTTGATAACATCAGTCCAGATGACAAGCTGATTAAAGAGACATGATTCCAGCTAGGTTGAGACTAATCATAGTGAATCTATCTGTTCATTGGGTTGCTTGTCAACAGCAGACAAGCTGTTCCTTGGTGTTGCTGTGTGCTAGCCTGATACACTAGCACCTTTATGATCAATACTGATATCTACATATGTCTGCTCAAATAAATGAACATTCTCATCTGGCTCAACTCATTTTGTGGAAATGGACTTACAAGTCACTGTGAGTTGACCCACGTCACCCCAAGGCTAAATAAAAATGTACTGTGTATCATTGTACTTTTGCTCTAAAAAGTATTGGGAAATAGCAGGTAAACTTTTCTTTAGTTTTATTCTTTTTACGGAAACATTGACCGACCTCTACCTGGCATTCTTTAAGACACACATTGAAAGGAGACCAAAAATTCAATATAGGAGGAGGAAAGGGACACAGGGAAAAGAGGCAGATTATAATTTATCAGTATATATGAGTGCTGATAAGTGCTTTTATGGTAAAAACAATCTGGACCACAGCACCAATATTTCCTCCCCCACTCTCTGCCCAGACAATTAATAGCCTAAGAAGAATAGAAAATAATTCACTGCTCTCATTTGGATTTGGTCATTCTGGGCCAGAGGCACTGACTTCCAGATACAGATTTGAAAATGAGAAGCTTGAAGTTTAATTTGTACAATGGTGCTGTGTCTTCCTTTGCACTGGAATTCAGGATGCCCCCTAGCCCACACTCAGGGGCCCCCAGGCATGTTTAAGGAGAGCACCAAGCAACAGGATCAGAAGGCCTCTTGCAGAAAGCAACTGTAACTTGTATTTTATGGATTTTGCTTAAAATGCCCAATCTCAAAATCAGCCTTTTCCAGGCATACTGCCAAATTACAGCAATAGGCCATTTTTTAAATGCCCATTTAAAATAAGCTGTTTTGAATGTAGTACAGTGACAAAGGTCCCTCTGGCAGAAAGCCACTTTAGACATCAGATCACTCTAAGCGTTATTTTAAAATAGCGCCCAGGCCTTTTAGTAATTCAGGCGCTGTTTCCTTTCAACCCAGAAAATGTCAGTGTACCAAAAGCAGACATAAATGGGGCTGCCCTCACCAACAGCTGGATTTCCTTTTCCACAGATGTTCTCTTCACATGGCTCAAGCTTTAAAGTGTATATTGTCCTTTGTCCAGCTGTCCAGAAGAAATTATATTCCCCCATCACCCCTTTCTCTTGTTCCCTCCCAGATTTAAAATATTAAATTGAGTTTGTGGGGGTGAGGGATGGGGGAGTTAAGGCGAGTTAAGAGAAAATAAATTAATTGAGAGTTATTGAGGGTAAAACTCCCAGAAGAAAAGAGGAAAGCACCCTGCTATGAGGAAGGTTCTGTTGTCCCTTCGCCACCACCCCTCTTATCTGGAATAGCAATGGGGAGGCAGTGGTAAGGACTACCAGAGGTTTCTCAAAGACAGTTCTGAAGTCATGGATTTGGTCTTGTGCAAATGAAGACTTGTAGTTCTGGGAGGATCTTGGGGACAAATGGCAGCAAATGGACAAATGGCCCTCTCACTGATCCTGAAAGTGGCTTGCTTCCTATTGTTAGCTCAGGGCCTGGGGCTTTCTCAGAGATAGTAATATTGCACAGGAAGCTTGCAAGAGGTACTCAGACAAGACAAAATAGGGAAGCTGAATCAGGCATTTATATTTCTGGGAGTGGTTGCTTATCTTTCTGACCATACTCCCTCTTCTTCCAAGTTATAATGCTAGGATTATTTCAATTGCTACCTCTGCATTTTTATAGCTTCCTGTTAAACTTGTTTCCAGATTTTGATCAAATAATAAACTGTTCAAGATTGTTCAGAAGGTCCAACCCCCTTAGGTCACCAGGCTTTTAGTCATTAACCTCACATGTGATTATTTTATAGGACAGTACAGTCAACCCTTGTGCCAGCAAAGTCACTGCTCTATGGAGGAAGATGGTGTGTTCCTACATCCAGGGATCCAGCATTCACTATAAGAAACTGCTGAATGTCCTTTATATATTTGAGTATTAAGAAATCTTGTCCCTAGACTTTTCATCTTTTGTATTAACCTGGATTGAGTTGGAACACATTCTTCTTAGTAAAGTATCACAATAATGGAGAAGCAAGAAGCTAATGTACTCAATTCTAATATGAAGGCAGTAGAGGATCTAATACATACCCACATGAGAGAAAAGCTCAATTCAAGGTGGGGGACAGGGGAAGAAGGAAGGGATGTGAGGTCATGGTGTATGGCATACCTCTTGGGGGCGGGACACAATTATTAGAGGAACTTTCCCTAACAAATGAAAAGATTATAACCTAATTCTTGGTACCCTCAATGAACCTGAAATTAAAAAAAAAAAAAAAAAAAAAACTCATCTCTTAAAAAAACAAAAAAAAATAAAACGCATTCTCAAACAAAAGAGACAAATGGCCAAAGAACAAATGAATTATGCTCAGCATCACTAATTATCAGGGAAATGCAAATTAAAACCACAATGAGATACCACCTTGCCCTTGTCAGAATTGCCATTGTTAAAAAGTGTGCAGAACAATTGATGTCGATGCAATTGCCTTGAAAGGGGAATGCTTATGCACTGTTAGTGGGAAAGTGAACCTGTCCAACTGCCATGGAAAGCAGTATGGAGATGGCTCAAAGAACTCAAAGCAGACCTATTGTTTGATTCAGTAATCCCACTACTAGGCGTCTGCCAAAAGGAAAAGAAGTCATTTTACAAATAAGACACCTATGCTTGAATGTTTATCACAGCACAATTCACAATAGCAAAGATAAGGAATCAACCAGTGCCCATCAATTGATGAGTACATAAAGAAACTGTGGTATATATACACATGGAGTACTGTTCCACCACAAGAAGGAATGAAAGAATGTCTTTTGCAGCAACTTGGATAGCACTGGAGACCACTGTCCTGAGTGAAGTCTCTCAGGAGTGGAAAAATAGATACTGCATGTTCTCCCTTACAAGGGGGAACTAAACAAGGGATATATCTGGTCATAAAGAGAAGTAATAAACATTGGAAACTAAGGAGGCAGAAGGGTGAGTAGAGGATGAGAGAAAAAAGTCTACTTATCAAGTACAATGCACACTATTCTAGTGACAGATATGCTGTTAGCCCTGATTTTGGCATGATACAATTTATCCACGTTAAAAAAAAAAAAAAACTTGTACACATTAAAAATTATTTTTGAGGGTAGTGCCTATGGCTCAAAGGAGTAGGGCTCCAGCCCCATGTGCCAGAGGTGGTGGGTTCAAACCCAGCCCTGGCCAAAAACTGCAAAAAATAAAAATAAAAAATAAAATATATAGTTTGTTTGTTTGTTTTTGTTTTTGTTTTGTTTTTTTGAGACAGAGTCACTCTTGCCCTGGGTGGAGTGCTATGGCGTCATAGCTCACAGCAACCTTAAACTCTTAGACTTGAGCAATCCTCTTGCCTCAGCCTCCCAAGAAGCTGGGATGATAGGCATGTAACTCTACATTCCACTAGTTTTTGTTTTTTTTATTTTTTTTTTTTCCCCCAATTTTTAGTAGGGAAGGAGTCTCGCTCTTGCTCAGTCTGGTCTTGAACTTGTGAGCTTAAGCAATCTACCTGCCTTAACCTCCCAGACTGTACTAGGATTATAGGCATGAGGCACCATACCCATTCATAACTAAATTTTTAAAAATAAAGAAACAAAAACAAATACAATTGAGCTTTTAATAAGAGAGATGTTTTTCTAACTCATTTTCTTGAATTTGCACTAGGTTTTTAGGCTCTTAAATAGTTGCTGAAGCCCTTAATTGCCGCAGACCAGAATTCAGGTGGGAGCCAAGCCTCAGAATTTTGCTGATCTGGTGCAAAGAGCTATCAATTAATATTTTATCCAGGCCTAGAGAGATTAGATGACTTGCCTGCTAGATCATACTGGTACTGTAGTATTTTTATTCTACTTTATTGAGATGAAATTGACATACACAAAGCTGTACATATTTCATGTGGTATTTGTCCTTCTGAGTCTGGATTATTTCATTGGGTATAATGTTCTCCAGGTGAAACTTTGTTGTTGCAAGTGGAGAAGATGTCCTTCTTTTTAAAGGCTGAATATATACTTCACTTATCTCAGATTTTTCTCTGTTCATCCATTCATTGAGGGACATTTAGGTTATTTTCATGTCCTGGATATTGTGAATGATACTGCAATGACCATGGGAGTGTGGATATCTCTTCTTCTACTGCATTTCACCTCACCATTCAGATGTTAGTAGAACTGGTTTCTTCATCCTAAAATTAAGAGTGGGGAGAAAGGGTACAGTGGGGTATGAAGGAGGAGAGCTGTCATAGTCAGGTATGTACACCCACCTGGATGTATAATAATAATTTTCTTTTTAAACTAAAGAAAGGCAGTGCCAAAAAGAGATTACCAAACACTGGCTGGAAAAGGATGAAAGGTTTGATTTTTGAGAAGGTCCATGAAGTCACCTTCAGTAATTTTTAAGTCCTTCCTGGAAAGAGTGCTTTACTAATTGGGTTTTTGATGCACAGTAAATTGTGAAATCCTTCCCCCTCTGCATGTAGACATGATAGACTTTTTGAGATGCATCCAGAATGTATTAGACTCTTCAGCAATCTAATAATAATTGCAAATCATAGTGGTTACTTTAGGGCCTTGATGGCCTTAGGGGAAACAGAGTAACTTGCCCAGCTAGATCAGGGACTTCTTCAGATTAACACAGCTATTTTCTTACCAGCTGACTTATTTTGTCAGGTTGTAACCTTAATCCTGGATATTTACCCCTCTCTCACATAGACTCATAGCCCCACCCCACAAAACTCAGTTCGAACATGAAAGCAATAATTTGTAAAGTTTATAGAACAGTGCTTCTCAACCTTCCTAATACCACGAACCTTTAATACAGTTTCTATGGGTTGCAACAGAACCTACTTTTATCTAAGAGTAGTGTGCTAGAGGTAAAACATTCCTACCATTTGACAAACTCAGGTGAAAGCCACATGATTGACCTTCGGTTTTGTGGCGCCCCTTTCCACGTACCATGGAATTCAGCTGGAGTCTCTGTGGTGGTACTTACCTTCCTGCTGAGTCTTTGTGTGCTGCCAGAGCCCGTGGCGTGCACCCGAGCACCTCTCCCCCCCTGAGTTAATCATGCCAGCCTTCAGGAGTCCCTCCCTACCTTCATATTCCCTGTGTTTTATGTACTGAAATACCCTATAGGGGACTGACTCCCAGGAAACTGTCAAGCTCTTGGCCCTGGAGTGCTGTCTCTTCCAGTAGCCCTTGGGAGGAACTGTGGCCCAAGGGAGGGCTTGGCTTTTTTGCAAAGGCTAGCTTTCAATTAAATATCTTAGTTTTATGTTTAGAGCCAATAACGCTGAGGTTTCAGATCCATATCAATAATCCCTAGGAGATGCATAGTATTGACCTTTCCCCCACTTATTTTCTTGTAATTTCCATTTTATCATGACTCTGTGACATCAGAGGCAATGTTTTTCTAAGGAATTACTGTTCTTGGTAAGTAGCTGGAATCATTCCGATTTTTTCTTCTTCACATTCTACCCAAATTGTGGCATTATTTTCCTGAAATTTGTAGTAAACCCAGGATAGCCAAACAACTGAAGTAGTAAGTTTACTTAGATTTGAACCAAAAGGAAAATAAAAATAGGCAAGCTCCCCCTACCTCAAGGCATTATTCCATTGTGATTTGGTGGATAAGCTCTGGATCCAGACTATTTATATTCAAATATTTGCCCTTCTACTGGCTAGCTGTGTAACATCTGGCAAGTTACTTAAACTCTCTGTGTCTCGGTTTTCCTATCTGTAAAATTAAAACTATTAAAAGTATAGTATGCTCACCTCATAGGATGGTTCTGATTTACATGAATTATCTCGCATAAAATTCTTGAAACACTGCTTGGCAGATAGGAAATGCTCCAATGATGCTAGTTCTTCTAATACCTAAAGCTAGTCTTTACATGCTATGCAATATTTGCCCTTGAAGGAGACGGACAGAATGGAAAAAGCACTGGACAAATAGTCAGGAATCCTACATTCTATTGCTGCCACCAGCTACCATGTAGCTAGCTATATGACTTGGAGTCAATCTTAGTTTCAGTTACCTCATCTGTGAAATTGCGATAATGTTTCCCGTAGCTGCTGTTCACATATACGCACACCCTCACTTTCAGTGATTGAAAAGGAGATGGGAATTAAATTAGAAGAAAAAGTTTTAGAAGTCTGAAATGACATGAGGCACTTTACAGATATGTTATGGTGATTTGTTACTGTGTATACTACATATGCTGAAGATATAAGAGATTCTCAGAACAAAATGTAATCTTATATCCCTATGGTATTTTATACTTTTCAAATGAGATAAGCCACTCAGTATTTTATCACGGCTAGCTATCACAAGCATTTAGGACCTAGGGATCATGTTGTTTGCATGTTTTATTCACAATCTAACAGATAGTGTACATTCAGTAAATATTAAATGGAAAAATGTGTTGTATACATACGTAATCAATCTAAGGAGATAGCTAAGACGCTCCAAAAATGATCTTTAAATAGTTTTTCTAGTAAGTGGTTAATGATTCCAACTTCACATGTCAGTGGCCTCTGATAATTTAGGTCCGAAACAAATTGAAATCTTGATTGAATACATGTCTTGAGAGACTTTATGCTGTGGTCTAGCAGGAGAAGCAGTAGCGCAGACCTTTGTGGCTTGGATGTCTTATCTCAGATTTACCTTATCTTTAATAAAAAAGTAGATGACAAGTCTCATGGTCTGCTAGCTGTAAAAAGTGAAAAGAAAATTGTTACAGTGAATTCTCAGTAAGCGCTTGTTGAGGGCATGAATGAATGAGGCCTTGGGAGGAAGTGTGTACGTGTGTGTAAATTTTAGACCGACTCAGATCCGAGACTTCTCATTAGTGAGGGGAAGTAGGATGGAAATGCACCTTCCAATAACCATGGGGAAGAGAACTCTGCTGCTTTTGTAATCACTGAAGCTTTGTCTGTGATGCTCTTGCAGAAATACAAAGTGCTATGGAAATGCCTAACAGGTTACAGACACAATTCTGTCTGATAACACTGGTTGCGTAAAGGACAATTGACCTTTCGTAGGAAACTAATTTAGTGTCTAAGTGGTTAAAGGGAGAAAGAAGTGCAAGTAAGAGCAATACTATGTAAAATGGATACATTAATTGCCCTAACAGCAACACAAAAGACCTTGGAGTTGTTTTGCTTTCTTTTCAATAATTAAAGGTATATTAAAAAGAAATAAAGGCACCACCACAGTGTTTGCACTTGAACCTTTAAATGAAGCCATTCCCACTTTATAATGAAAAGTCTGTCATTCAGTATGTCCTCAAAAGCCTATATTTTTTTCTCCTAAGTCAGTGGTTCTCAACCTTCCTAATGCTGCACTGTATTTTCATTGTTACAAAGGGGTTGTGACCCACAGGTTGAGAACCGCTGTCCTAAGCTATGATTAATAATAGTAAGTGGTTAAGAGAAGGCACTCTTTATCCATGATTCATGGGATTATGGTCATATACCATAAAAACAAAGTGTCACAAGTTGAGAAGACCATAACCACACCTAGAATATATCTTAGTAATTTTGTCCTAGCTAAGACATAAGCCAGTCTTTCCATGGCCCCTCTCCAAAAACTCTTTGGAAAAGGACTGTTTTAAAAATAAAATTTTTGGTTAAGTGGAATGAACTCTTGGGACCTTTTAACTACACATTGTGTGGATTCTTAGAGGAACTGTAGAACTTTACTTCCTTGGGTACCATCATGCTTTCTTCTGTCAAGAGTGAACTAAAAGATCTGTGTAGGTATCATCTCTAAGTCATGAGAATCTTGAATGAGTTAGAATATTTTCCAATCAACCAGGAACTAGCTGGTCCAAATGGAAGCCTAGGAGACAGAGAAGAGTGAAAAAAAGAGTAAGGATCGTGTCTTACAACAGAAATGACTCATTGAGATGACAGCATAAAAAATGCTGGCCCACAATATTCTGTTACAAAAAGTTATTGGTATGTCCACAATAAAATGAGTGTCTAAACCCTAGTGGCTTCTGCAAGACAAATTGTTCTTAAAATAAAATTTTATACATTTAAGAAACAAGCTTTCGTTGGGGGTTCTTTGACACTCTTCTGTTTGGCTAGCTCTTGGTTTTTCAAGGGTGTCTTATTCCTGAATCCAATGTAAAAATAGACAATTTTGAGCCACGATGAAGACAGACTTATTAATGCCTACCTAATTTTTCAATTTTTAAAATTTTTAAATTATTTTTTCCTTTTTTTTTTTTTTTTTTTTGAGACAGAGTCTCAAGCTATTGCCCTGGGTAGAGTGCTGTGGCATCACAGCTCACAGCAACCTCCAACTCCTGTGCTTAAGTGATTCTCCTGCCTCCGCCTCCCAAGTTCCTGGGACTATAGGTGCCCACCCCAACGCCCAGCTGTTTTTTGGTTGCCGCCATCATTGTTGTTTGGCGGGTCCAGGCTGGATTTGAACCCACTAGCTCAGGTGTATGTGGCTTGTGCCTTAGCCACTTGAGCCATAGGTGCCAAGCCTATTTTTTTTCCTTTTCTTTAGTCATATACACATAGCTCATGAATACATTTATGCATTTGTGGGGTACAATGTGTTGATTTTTTATACAATTTGGAGTGTTTACATCAAACTAATTAATATAGCTTCCACCTCATTTTCTTAATTATTGTCTTAAGACATTTATGTTCTGTACTTCATGGGATGGAGATGGAACATGTTCTTCTTAGTAAAGTATCTTAAGAATGGAAGAAAAAGTATCCAATGCCTACCTAATTTTTAAAGGTGCTACATACATTTGACCCAAATTTTCAAGATGTGGAAAAATAAGGAAGAAGTTAAAAACTTTTGGAAGGATCATATACACATATGCAGATTCAACCAAGGGCCCTAACCACTGTTGGGGAAGATTGTGTTAGACTGTTAATGGCTCCCAGACAAGGTCCTGGCTATTTATAAATACAAACATTTCTATAGTTCCTACTCAAACTTGTGAGGACACATTGTTGAGATGATATTTTTACCTTCGAATATAGGTATAGCTCTTCTCTTTTTCCTTCTCCTTATTTATTTACCTACCAAAATATAGGATTTCGGATTGCATCCTACCTAAATATAGGATGCAGACATTCTACTTTGTCCCCAGAGGAATTTAAAGTGCTCTACAAAAAGGTACTTAATAAAAGTAAGATACAAAACAACTAAAATATATAGGAATAATCAGGGAAAGTGGAAAATGCAGGTAGGAGAGTAAGATGGAGCCAGAAGTAAGGTTATGACACACAATGCACAGTAGGAAGTTTCTTGTGCTTGATAGAGGCAGACTGTAAAATTATCTCTAAGTTTCCTAGTAGGGAAGAAAGAGGGAAAAATGGTCCAGGCGCAGTGGTTCATGACTGTAATCCTAGCACTCTGGGAGACCAGGGTGGGTGGATTGCCTGCGCTTACAAATTCGAGATCAGCGTGAGCTAGAGCAAGACCTCATCTCTAAAAATAGCCAGGTGTTGTGGCGGGTGCCTGTAGTCCCAGCTACTTGGTAGGCTGAGGCAAGATAATCGCTTAAGCCCAACTGTTTGAGATTGCTGTGATCTGTGACGCCAGGGCACTCTTCCAAGTGTGACAAAGTAAGACTCTGTCTCAATAAATAAATAAATAAATAAATGCATGTATGGTTTTTTTTGTTTGTTTGTTTTGTTTTTTTTTAAGAAAGAGGGAAAAATGATGAGTTACCTGAATCAAAGTGTCCAGAAGGTAGAAGTCAACTACTTGTTCAGGAAACCTAATGGAGGGTAGATGATAAGAACTAATTGGGCTAATGGGGCAAAGGGATGGTTAACCGTTTGCAGATACATAAATATTCTAGTAGTTAGGGATAGTCACATTTTATTTCTGAGCACCCTGTGAGTGAATTGTAGTAATTGTTCTCTTTGGTCTATAATTGGGAAAAATCTATGTGTGTCTGTTAATCTATCAATCAAATGATAGATGTAATAGCCTATGAAAATAGCTATGAAAATTTATATTTCATTCTTTTTGTCATTCATTTCTTTATTTGTCATTGATGCACCTTGTGTTTGAAAGCCGCAAGTGTGAAACTTAAAAAACAAGACTAAATACATTTACAGGTTTGTTTCTTTTCCACCATACACTGGTTTTATAGACCATTTGCAAATTTTCATCACACTGGTTAACATAGCCTTCCTGGCTTTTTCTTAGTTATTGTGTTAAGACATTTATATTCTACATTTACTAAGTTTCACATATACACTTGTAAGAGGCACCATAGATGTGGTCCTACCAATCACCCTCCGTCCACCCAACCTCCCTGGTCCTTGTTTTTTTTAAGTTTCACATATGAGGCTTTCAAATATAAGGTACATCAAAGAAAAATTAGGAAATGAATGACAAAAAGAATAAAAGAAATATAAATTACAGGTCATGGGACTATACAAATAATTAGCTATATTTTATAGCAACTTATTTATAAGCTCAGTCAATTCTAGTTAAATTAATACAAAATATAAAATCTCAAAGAAATTGGAGTCAGACTTTTGGTGTCTTGTCTATGAACTGTTTAAGAAAATGTGGGGCTTTTCTTATAACCTAAACTTGCAGTTTCTATGTGGCTAATTTTTTAAAAATCATTCTATATCCAAAAATAACATTGAAATGTGTTACCTGTTTAGGTGTTTTGGTCCATTAACCTTTTCCAGTGGTTTTTCCAATTAAAATTACATCAATGCCATATGGCATCTATTGTATATGAAAACTCCCTAACTCATGAAAGAAAATGTCAAAACAGATTGAGGGGGGAAAAGAGGGAGTGACTTAACACTATTCAGTGGTTCTGGTCACTGGTTCCATCAAGGGCTAATTTCCAATGCCTGTTGTTATTTTTTTTTTTTTCATTTTTTAATGATTAATAGACTTCATTCGTTTAGAACAGTTTTAGATTTAAAGAAAAAACAGGCAGATAGTACAGAGTTCCTATATGCTTCCTCTCCGTGGACACAGTTTTTTCTCCTATTAACATTATTAGCATTAGTGTAGTACATTTGTTACAGTCAATGAGCCAATAGTGGTACATTATTGTTAACTAAAGTCTATAGTTTACATGTGTTACACAGCTCTATGAGTTTTTACAAATACATGATGTCTTGTATCCTCCATTAGACTATCATGGAGAATGATCCCACCAACCTAAAGTCCACACTTCACTTATTCCCCCAACCCTGTCCCTCCCCTGTCAAGGCCCTGGCAACTGCTGATCTTGTTAGTGTTTCTATGGTTTTGCCTTTTTCAGAATGTCATCTAGTTGGACTTGTACTGTATGTTGCCTTTCAAACTAGCTTCTTTCACTTAGGATTAGGCATTTAAAGTTCCTCCATGTCTATTCATGGCTTGATAGCTCATTTTATAGCTCATTTTATTGCTGAATAGTGTTCCATTATATAGATGTACGAAAATTTGTTTATTGTATTGGAGGATATCTTGCTTGTCTCTAGTTTTGGTGGTTGTAAATAAAACTGCTATAGATGTTCATGCTCAGGTTGTTGTGTGGACTTGACTTTTCAAATCAATTGGGTTAGAGCAAAACTGCTGGATCGCATGGTAAGAGTATCTTTAGTTTTATAACAGACTGCCAAACTATCTCTTAAATCGGCTGTAGCATTTGTATTCCCACTGGCAATGAATGAGAGTGCCTGTTGCTCAGCATCTTTGCTAGCATTTCATATTGTCAGTATTATATGAATTTTAGCCATTTTAATAGCTATGTAGTAGTTATCTCATTGTTATTTTAATTTTCAATTCTCTATTTATGATATTGAGCATCTTTTTTCTGGGCTTATTTGCCATCTGTGTATCTTTTTTGGTCAGGGTTCTTGCTCATATATTTTGCTTATTTTTTAATTGGGTTGCTTGTTGCTGTTGATTTTTACTGTTTCTTACTGTTGAATTTTAAGTATCCTTTGTGTTTTTTGGATGCAAATCTTTTAGCAGATATGTGTTTTGCAAATATTTTCTCCTAGTTTTTGGCTTATCTTTTCATTCTCTTGACATATGCTTTTTTCCTTATTTTCTTAACATTGCAGAACAAAGGTTTTTAATTTTAATAAGTCCAATTTATCAATCTTATATTTTATGGATTGTTCTTTTATATACAACGACTCATTGCTAAACTCAAGGTCACCAAGGCCTTTTCCCGTGTTATCTTGTAGAAGTTTTATAGTTTTGCATTTTATGCTTAGATCTAGGATCGATTTTGAGTTCATTTTTATGAAAGGCGAAAGGTATGTGTCTAGACTCATTTCTTTGCACATGAATGTCCAGTCTTTGCAGCGTTATTTGTTGAAAAGACTATCTTTTCTTCATTGAATAGCCTCTGCTCTTTTGTCAAAGATCAGTTGATTATTTTGGGATGGGTCTGTTTCTGGGCTCTGTATTCTGTTTCATTAACTTGATTCTTTTTTATTTTACCAATACCATGCTGTCTTGATTACTATAAACTTATGGGAATTCTTGCATTTGGGTCACACCAGTCCTCCATCATTGTTCTTCAGTGTTGTAAGGGTTATTCTGGGTATTTTGCCTTTCCATATAAACCTTTTCTGGCCATGAACTATGGATAACTTATTCCAGCTCTAGAAAATGAAAAACAAATCCTTCCATACACTAATGTAATATATATTTGTTAAAACAGAGACTCACTCAGTTGCACAAACTAGAGTGCCATAGTGTTAGCCTAGCTCACAGCAACCTCAAACTCCTGACCTCAAGCAATTTTCCCGCCTTAGCCTCCCCAGAATGCTAGGAGAACAGGCATGAGCCACTGAGCCCAGCCTTACCA
The DNA here is from genome assembly GCA_963574355.1 of Loris lydekkerianus. Classification (NCBI taxonomy): domain Eukaryota; kingdom Metazoa; phylum Chordata; class Mammalia; order Primates; family Lorisidae; genus Loris; species Loris lydekkerianus. Next base: position 16,567 of record CAUYPK010126090.1, read on the forward strand.
TTCTAATTTAACTGACGTTAATTCAGAAAAGCTAGAGTAAATAAATATGTGTATATAAATACACATATATATGTATTTTCACATTTTTGTCTCATTGGTGTTCATATCTTCATTTTTTAAAAATAAATGCCCTTGCTGGGCATGGTGGTTCATGCCTGTAATCCTAGCTAGCGCTCTGGGAGGCTGGATTGCCTGAGCTCATGGTTTCAAGACCAGCCTGAGCCAGAGCGAAACTCCCATCTCTAAAAATAGCCGAGTTTTGTGGTGGGCCCCTGTAGACCAAGTTACTCAGGAGGCTGATGCAAGAAAATTGCTTGAGTCCTGGAGTTTGAGGTTGCTGTGAGCTAGGATGTCATAGCACTCTACCAAGGATGACAAAGTGAGATTCTGTCTCCAAAAAAAAAAAGCCCTTAAAAGGCATAAAATGCACCTTAATACTTTTACCTGTGTCCCTCAGCAATCATTTAGTACTGTTTGGATTGCATTTACGGTTTGTGCTTTAATCATTTGTGTGACTGGGAAAATTTGATTTAAGTTATACTTAGTCTCAATTACCCATGAAATGATTCTTTTCATTATTTACAACTTCACATGTCTTGTCGTTTTCTCTGCTGTCTTCTTCTGCTTCTAGTGCTGTACATCTTCTGGATGGGACTGCCCATGATCCAGGAGCTCAGGGTCAGGTGTAACCTGTGTAGCACCTGAGGTGGATTCTGATTTGGCCTTTGCTTCAGAGCTGAGTTCTGATGGCAAAGGCACTGACTGTGTTAGTACGTGACTTGTTTTTGCAGGTTTGTCTATTTCAGCAGAGCTGCCTAGCTTAGTGTTTCTTTAGGTTCAGAGAGTGGCTCTCTTTTGCTGCTTTTTTTCCACAATTATTTGACTGCTTTGTACATTTTTTTTTTTTTTTTTTGCAGTTTTTGGCCAGGGCTGGGTTTGAACCCACCACCTCCGGCATATGGGGCTGGCGCCCTACTCCTTTGAGCCACAGGCGCCGCCCACTGCTTTATACATTTGCTGCCTTGCAGCATACACCTTTCCTCCTGTTATCTTAGAAATTCTTACTCACCACACTGGGTAGTAAACAGTTGTGCTTCAAGTGGCCAGTCCCAGAGGATAAGGAATTCTTGTTTTATAAAAATTATTTTTATTTATTTGTTTTTATATATATTTATTTTAATAAATTTTTAAAGAGGCAGTGTCTCTTTCACCCAGATTGTAGTATAGATTCATGATCATAGCTCACTGCATCCTTGAATTCATATGAATCTTGAATTCATATGATCATCCTGCCTCACCCTCCCGAGTAGCTGGGACTAAAGGTATGTGTCACCACACCAGCTCAAGTCATTTTCTTTTTCTTTACTTTCAAGACAGGTTTCACTCTGTCACCATGGCTAGAGTGCAGTGGTGATCATAGCTCATTGCAACCTCAAACTCCTGGACTCAAGCGATCTTCCTGCCTGAGCCTCCCTAGTAGGTGGGACTATAGGCACGTGCCATCATGCAAGGCTATTTTTTCTACTTTTTGTAGAGTGGGGGTCTTGCTAGGCAGGTCTCAAACTCTTGGCCTCAAGAGGGAGACCCACGTTGGTCTCCAAAGTGCTAGGATTACAGATGTGAGCAACCATACCTGAGCTCAAATAATTTTCTTAAACCTGGAAAGAGCCTTTTCTTGCTTTAAACCAACCCCACCGATCCTGATGAATGTATTCATCCCCATTTTGGGGGAAGAAAATCTAAAGGAGGATTCTTCAGATAGACATATGCATTAATTTTTCCAAATTGTACCATATGTATTATCCCATTTTTTCACAAGGACATCAACACCCTTGCACCAGTCAATATAATCCCCAGTTGCAGTGTGGATAGAAGCAAAGCCCATTTGTAAATGACCAGGTTGCTCTTCAACATGTTCAGATTGGAGAGATGGTGCAGTATATATAGGCAGATGCTCTGATTTCACTGGCTGTGCTTTGGAGTCCTCTTCTTTGGCCACAGGTACACTTGGAGATGTATATATCAGACCTGCAGGCATGGTCGTCAGTTTTTTATCCTAATTGCTGCCTTGTCTGTGACACTCTTGGCCCATTTTTAAACCCCATATAAACTTTAGTATTAATAGCTACAAAATAACTTGCAGAAATTTTGATTGAGATTCCATTGAGTCTATAGATCATGTTGAGAAGAATTAACATTTTAATAATACTGAGTCTTCCTACCTAAGAACATGGAGTATCTTTCCTGTTCTTGTCTATTGCATTAGCTAGGACTATGTAAGTACAGTGTTGAATGAGAGTGCTAACAAAGAGACATCCTTGCCTTGTTGCTCATCTTAGGGGAGAAGTATGTAGTTTCTCACCATTAAGTATGTTAGTTATAAATATTTTGTGGATGTTCTTTATCAAGTGTAAACAGTTCCCCTTTATTCTGAGTTTGAGTTTTTATCATGAATGTTGTCAATTTTGGCAAATGCTTTTTCTGCATCTATGATTTTTCTTATTTAGCCTTTCAATGTAATAGATTACATTAATTGATTTGTGGATGTGAACCAGCCTTTTACCAGACATGCACTGGTCATGATGTATAAAATTCTTTTTATATATTGTTAGGTTTGATTTGCTGATATTTTGTTGTGAATTTTTGCATTTATGCTCATGAGACATTTTGGTTTGCGACTTTCCTGTCTTCCGATAGTTTTATCTGGTTTTGGTGCTGGCCTCATAGAATAAGTTAGAAAGTATTCTCTATGCTTCTATTTTCTGGAAGTGATTGTAGAAAATTGGTATACATTTTTCCTTAAATATTTGGCAGAATTCATCAGTGAACTCATTTGGTCTACCTGCTTTCATTCAACTTCTTTAATATAGCAAGCTAAGATAATCTGTTTCCTCTTGTGTCATTTTTGATAGTTTTTGACTGTCAAGGAATTGGTCCATTTCATGAGTTTTATCAAGTTTATGGACATAGAGTTATTTCTAACATTCATGTATTACTGTTTTAATATCCATGGGAGCTGTAATGATGATCCTTCTTTCATTTCTAATATTAGTAAATTGTGTCCTCTATCTTGTTTTCTTAGTTAGCATGACTAGATATTTTTAAATTTTATTGATATTTTTAAATAACCAGCTTTTAATTTTTTTTAGATTTATCTGTTGATTTCCTGTTTCCAATTTCATTGATTTTTTTTCTCTAATTTTTATAATTTATCTTCTGCTTGCTTTATGTTTCTAGTGCTCTTCTTTCTCTAGTTACCTATGATAGAATCTTAAATTATTGATTTGAGATCTTTCTTCTTTTCTAATATATGCATTCAATGTAATGAATTTCTTTTTAAGCACTTTTTGCTGTATCCCATAAATTTTTATAAGTCATATTGTCATTTTCATTGAACTAAAAAATATTTAAAATTTTCTCTTGAGACTGTTTTGTCCTATATTATGTAGAAGTGTGTACTTCAATTCCCAAGGATTCGAGATTGTCTTATGTGTATGTTGCTCATTTGTAATTTAAATCCATTGTGGTTTGATTACATTCTTTGTATAATTTTTATGCTAGTAAATTCATTAAAGTCTATTTTATGGTCAAGAATGTGGTCTAAGTGAATGCTCATGTGAGCTTGAGAAGAATGTGTGTTCTATTAGTAAATGAAGTATTCTATAAATGTCAATTAGATCCAGTTGGCATAGGGTGCTGTTCAATTCAACCATATATCCTTGCTGATCTTCTGCCTGATGGATTTGTTAGTTACTGATAGAGAGGTATTAAAGCTACAACTGTAATAGTGGAATTGTATATTTCTTCTTGTAGTTCTGTCAGTTTTGAGCTTATGTACTTTATTGCTCTTTTGTTAGGTCCATATACATTAAGGATTTTTTGTTTCCCTTTGGAGAGCTGACCCTTGTATCATCATTTAATGCCTCTCTTTATCTCTGATAATTTCCCATCTTCTGAACTATGCTTAGCCCAAAGTTAATTTAGCTACTCCAGTGTTTTCTTGTTTAGTGTTAGCATAGTATATCTTTCTCTTTCCCTTCATTTGTGTCTTTTATATTTAAGATGTGCTTCCTGCAGACAACATAAAGTTATGGTTAGTTTTATAATCATTGATTATCTCTATCTTTTAATTTGTGTATTTATAATGTTCACATTTAAAGTTATAATTGACATTGATGGATTAACATCTTCCATGTTTGCAACTGCTTTCTATTCATTGCACTTATTGTTTTTGTTTGTTTGGTTTGAGTTTTAAAATATTTTGGTTAAATCTTTCTCTCTAGTTCTGCTTTCTTCAGTTTTAACAGAATATTTTATATGATGTTATTTTTCTTTATCAACATATCAATTGTACTTCTTTTTAAAATTTTTTAAAAATTTACATATACATTTATAATTATGCTAAGCCACTTTTGAATAACACTATATTGTTTCATTGGTATTGTATAACAGAATATTCACAATTTTGCCCTCCAATTTCTTATAACATTGCTTTCATTTATTTCACTTATCCATATGCAAGCACATTGCTTCTATTATTACTTTGAACAAATACTTACCTATTAGATCAATTAAGAAAAAGAAAAAGACTTTATTTTACCTTCATTTATTACTTTTCTAACAGTCTTTCTTTCTTTGTATAGATCTGATTTTCTCATTTGTATGATTTTCCTGAAGAATTTAACATTTCTTATAAAGCAAATCTTATAGTGACAGATTTCCTCCATTTTTGTCTATAAAAGCCTTTATCTCTCCTTTACATTAGAAGGATAATTTCTCTGGACACAGAGTTTTGGGTTGGTGGGATTTTCCTCTTTGGCTTCTCTGAAGATTTTCTCTCTGTTTTGACTTTTTTTTTTTTTTTTTGAGACAGAGTCTCAAGCTGTTGCCCTGAGTAGGGTGCCATCGCATCATCATAGCTCGCAGAAACCTCCGACTCTTGGGCTCAAGTGATCTTCTTGTCTCAATTTTTCTATTTTTAGTAGAGACGGGGTCTTGCTCTTGCTCAGGCTTGTTTTGAACTCGTGAGGTCAAACAATCCACCTGCCTCGGCCTCCCAGAGTGCTAGGATTACAAGTGTGAGCCACCACAGTTGGCCACTGTTTTCGATTTTCTAAAGTTTGAATAGGATGTGCATAGGAATAGATATTATGGTGTTCCTCCTGCTTGTTGTTCTTTGAGCTTTTGGGACCTGTGTATGGTGTCTCTCAAGCATTTTGGAAAATTCTTTGCCATTGTATCTTCAAATATTTCTTTTGCTCCATCATTTTCTTTTTGAAATTGTAATTAACCATATTTTATACCTTTTGAATTTTTCTCCAAGTTATTGTGTATTTTTTTTTTTTTTACATCTCAAAGCAAACTTTATTTTTAACAGTGTTTTATGATTCTATTACACAGATTTTTCAAGAAGGAAACCCTGTTTTTGTTTGTTTATTTTTTGAGACAGAGTGTTAATCTGTCATCCTGGGTTGAGTGCAATGGTATCATCATAGCTCACAGCAACCTCCAACTTTTGGGCTTAAGCAATCCTCTTGCTTCATTTTTTCTTTTTTCTTTCTTTTTTTTTCTTTTTTTATTAGAGACAGAGTCTTACTTTGTCACTCTTGGTACAGTGCTGTGGTGTCACAGCTCACAGCAACCTCCAACTCCTGGGTTTAGGTGATTCTTTTGCCTCAGCCTCCCAAGTAGCTGGGACTACAGGCACCTGCCACAACGCCCGGCTATTTTTTTGTTGCAGTTTGGCCAGGACTGGGTTCAAACCCGCCACCCTTGGTATATGGTGCCGGTGCCCTACTCACTGAGCCATAGGTGCTGCCCCATTTTTTCTTATTTTGTTTTTAGTAGAGTCAGGGTCTTACTCTTGCTTAGGCTGGTCTTGAGCTTGTGAGCTCAAGCAATCCACCTGCCTTGGCCTCCCAGAAATTCTTGGGTATTCTTTTCTATTATTTTCATTTTCTTTCTACCTATTTCATTTTGGACGTTTTTATCAACCTATCTTCAAGCTCACTAATTCTTTTTTGGTTGTGTTTTATATACTTATGAGCTCATAAAAAGTATACATCATTTCTGTTTTATTTGTCTTTGATTTCTAACTTTTTTTGATATTGTTTTGAGTTTCCATTTCTGTGTTTTAATTGCTGTTTGTTTTTGCATGTTCTTATTCCATAAGTGCCCTTATTATATTAGTTATTTTAAATTCCCTGTATTATAATTCCAAAATACATGCCATATATGAAAGTGGTTTTGGTAATTGCTTTGTCTCTTCAGACAGTGTTCTTCTTGCTATTTAACATGGCTTGTAATTGCTTGTTGGAAGTGGGACATGATATATCGAGTAACAGGAATTTGAGTAATTAGATTTTTAATGTGAAGTTATTAATTGGCTAGGAGCTGGACTATTTAATGTTTGCTGTAGCTATAGGTGCCAGAAGTTCAGTTTCTTCTAATGCCCTTGTTTTATTTTTTCTCGGCTACTATTTTGAAGCTTCCCTAAGAACTCCTTCTTAAATAGGACCTGTGTCTTGCACCCCTCTCAGTTGTAATCTCCTATTATCATACTTTAGAGTCAGACTTACCAATGTGGTGGTTAGGGTGTAGTGGGAGTGGAAGTTGTTTGTAATCTTATGATTAATCTCAGTAGTTTATTGTACCTAAATTCTTGTGCTTTGATCTTCGGAAGTTTTTCTTAGCCCCCTTTCCCCCTTATGTGTGAAAATAAGGATAGAAGGGGCTCCAGTTATCAAACTGCTCTTGCTCATGCAGGTATATAAGGCTTTGGTAAAATTCGTAACCCTTGGAGAGCAGGCATTTGTTGTGGAGAAATGTTCATGGTGTATTTCAAAATTATTGCTTTTTTAACCACCCTGCATGACAAATAAGTAGATTTTTCTTCAGTCTTCACTGTGAGAACTCTATGTTGCTTCTGCAGGTAAAACCCAGGACAGTGTGAGGGAGCCATAAGACTGGGGCCCCAGGAGTTTTGATCTCTTAAGCTAATGCACCTTTAGCCTTTAGCAGTTTATTAAACTTACTTGAGTTTCTAGTAGTTTATAGTTCCAGTGAATTCTGCTTTAGGTAAGTTGATCTCAGCTGTGATTCTTTGTATTTGACATCTCCCCAGATTTCAGGGTGACAGCTTGCCCTGATCACAATAGGTCTAAGAGCAATCATTGATTTTTAGTTTGTTTAGCTATTTTCTTGTTGTTAAAGATGGGACTGACAACTTCCAAGGTGTTCACATGTTAGAGTTGAAACCAGAAGTCTCGCAACATCTAATTTGCAAGGCTGAAACATATTTGGAATTAGAAAGGGCTTTGGTGAGACTGATGTACATTCAAATTCAGGCCTTGGCATTTAATTAGAGGTATGTTCTGTGAGTCACTTAACCTGTCTATGGCTCAGTTTCCTCACCAGTGAAATAAAAATAATTCCAATCCTTTATGGTTATGTTAAACTTGAATAAGAGAACAGATATAAGCAAGTTTATATGTACCTTGCAGGTGCCTCATAAAGATTGGTTTTCTTTTTCCACTAAGGTACCTGTGCTTGAAAACAAGGACCACTTTGAGTCCAACCCATTGTGAGGCATATGTCCTAGAAATACAAAAAGTTCTCAAGTATTTGCCACTTTTTTTTTTTTTTTTTTTTTTGAGACAGAGTGTCACTCTGTTGCCCTGGGTATAGTGCAGTGGCACTAGCTCATATCAACCTCAAACAACTGGACTCAAGTAGAGATAGGGTCTTGCTCATGATCAAGCAGGTTTTGAACTCCTGAGCTCAAGCCAACCACCTGCCTCGGCTTCCCAGAGTGGTAGGATTACACATAAGCCACTGTGCCCTTCTTATAGAACTGGAAAATTTGCTTTGAAAAAAAAGAATGTGCTTCTATCAGGACTACTTTACTCTAAAGCAGGGGTCCTCAAACTACGGCCCACAAATTATAGGCCACATGAGGCAGTGTGATTGTATTTGTTCCCATTTTGTTTTTTTACTTCAAAATAAGATATGTGCAGTGTGCATAGGAATTTGTTCATAGTTTTTTTTTTAAACTGTAGTCCAGCCCTCTAATGGTCTGAGGGGCAGTGAACTGGCCCCCTGTTTTAAAAAGTTTGAGGACCCCTGCAAAGGACTTGAAAGGGACTCCATGGTTCATTTATTCCTCTCTGCTTTCAACCCCAAGTACGTGTGTATACTCTCATTTTTTAGACACCCAGTTTACTACTGAAAAGGCCCATAAAAACACATTTTCTTCTCTCTGGGTCTGAATATAGGAATATCAGCACCGAATACTGAGAACAATCATTTGTTACAGTGATAAACTATATTTCCCGGGGGGGGGGGAGAAGTTAAAGAGAAATAATAACCTGATTATACATTTCACTTATCAAACCACATCTGGGAATCATATTCCTTTTTGAGCACCATAATTTAAGGAGGACATTGGCAATACTAGAACATTTCAAATATTGGTGACCAGGATGGTGATGAAGGCATCTAAAAATCTATAAACCTTAGTATATTAAGATATATGAGATCAGACAGTTTAGTTCACAAACTCATCCTAGAAAAAGTGCTACATACCTCATTGCTGAACATCACTGTAGTCACCAGATAGCCAAGGAGAGTATTTTGAATGTGATTGTAGTGATATTCAGCTAGTAGATGCGTAGGAATTTTTTCTAGGATAAGTTCATGAACTTAATTGTCCAACCTTGTATATTAACTCAAATTTATTAGACCCATTTATCTGCATAATTAATTCTTTTCTATATTGTAAAAAATTGAATTTTCTATTCAATGCCAAGTTTTTCATGATAGATCTGATTTTACATTGTTTGTTTCGATTTTTCCTGGATATAACTTTTGACTTCTTCCCCCAGGAAAGAGAAAGGAAAACCTCCCGTAGCTGAAGTATACATTATTATCTGACCAAAAAACAATCAATGAGCAGAACTTCCGTGTAGTAATTCTAGCCCTTGACTTTATTTCATGAAACCTGAAGTTGCCAAGAAAAGCTGAGCATCACTTTTCACCTAGTGTTAGTTTCTATATGTCCCCCAGGAGCCTTAAATTGAGCAGTTCTGGCTTGGTGATACAGAAGTAAGGGGGCTGGGCAAAACCCAGAAAATGTGCCAAGTGAATTCTGAACTGTGGAAGTTGGATCAAGGAACCCACATGAGGTTGAAGTTGAACCCCTGACCCCTTTCCCCTGCAATATGCATTGTTGTGATTCTTTCTGCAGAAGAGTTTGTGATCTTTTCTAATTTTCTTTCTCTATTGATCTAGCAGTGCTAGTAACCAAAACTTAAAAGAAAAAGATGTGACAGTACGTCTGTGGAATTGCTTTGTCATATATTTTGTACATTTGAGACTGAATGTACTGTACTTAAGATAAAATTTGCTTTGGGCTGGGTACGGTGGCCCACACCTGTAATCCTAGTACTCAGCCTCCTCAGCAGGCAGGAGGATTGCTTGAGCTCATGAGTTCCACACCGACCTGACCAAGAGTGAGAACCTGTCTCTACTAAAAATAGAAAAATAGCGAGGCATTGTGGTGGGTGCCTATAGTCCCAGCTAATTGGGAGGCTGAGGCAGGAGGATCACTCAAGCCCAAGAGTTTGAGGTTGCTATGAGCTATGATGATTCTGAGGCATGCTACCCAGGGGACAGAATGAGAGTGATCCTAGCACTCTGGGAAGCCCAGGCAGGAGGTTTGCTTGAGCTCAGGAGTTTGAGACCAGACTGAACAAGAAGAAGACCCCGTCTCTACTAAAAATAGAAAACTAGCCAGGCTTGTGGTGGGCTCCTGTAGTCCTAGCTATGACACTATGGCACTCAACCCAGGATGATGGAGCTCATGAGTTCCAAACCAGCCTGACCTCAATATGCAAACTGTCTCAAAAAAAACCGAAAACATAAAATTTGCTTTGTAGTGAATTCATTTTAGAGTTTCTTGAATGATTGAGAACTACAAAGGTAGCATGTCCACAGCAGTCTTCTCTTTTCTCTTATTTCATACCGCTCCAAGGTGAAGTGTGACGCTGATTTGTTGGTCTTTGGGCTACAATTTCTTCTAGTATACTTCAAGTAAAGAGGGAAAGCCAAGGGGAAAATACTGAGTTTAAAACAGAACTTACCTATCTACCAAGGTTTTTAAGAATACGTGTGTTGGCTGCAGGTCTGAGGCAGCAACTGTGAAGCTGTCACTAGGAGACACTAGTTTGTGTTAATTACTTTTACTTTGCAGTAGTGCAACTCCTGGGAACATACTTGAACTCTCATGAGCCTCAATTTTCTCATGTATAAAATGGATGTTGTAATACCAAATTCAAGACTGACATAGAAAGTAGATGGAAGTATATTTGGAAAGGTATAAAGTAGCATGTGGAGTTTGGAGGATTACTATAAGATACATTCACTTTCTAGGAATTTCTGAAAGCTTTCAATAAAGCAAAATAAACAAATGAGCATGCAGCAACTTGTGACAAGGCATATTTTTCCTAGGGTTACAAACTACAAAGTAGAAGTAATCAGCACAAACCAGTATGCTCCAGTGCAAGTTGTACTGTCATTGCCCTCAGATTTCCATCCAACATATACAGTCTCAAAACCCTTTATAGGAAGTTAAGTTCTATTTAGGCTCATTATTTTCTCAAGTGGGCTTGGCAGCCGAGTAGAATTGCACTGGCATCTATTCAACATTTCTGGCCACATCATAAGCCCAAGGGAAGAATATAGGGAGCATGTTCTACGTGGGGATGAATCTCGGGGCAGATGGCAGTAGCACATCCTAGAGCTCATTTCTGCTACAGATGACCGAAATGTTGAGGTAGTTGGAGTAAGCGATCCCAAGGAATTGTTGGAATGCAGTCTCTCTAGTAGTCTAAAAGTGGTACTAATTTGATTTTTCAAGGGTCATAAATTGGCATCATTCGGAGCACATCTGTCATGGACCTTTGTACTTTGGAATGAAAGGAAAGGAAGTACTAAGTTGATTTTTAATGTCTCAAGCAACTAGGTTATTTTTATTTTTAAACTCTGTCTTATTTCTTGAAGAACCTATTACTGTGATTGCTTTTCCTTTCCTCATGTAAATGTGGAACTCTGATAATTTGGGATAATTTGTGCCTGGAATGTTTCAGTTTGGAGAAAATGAGATGATGACATTACTTTCTCTCGCAAACCAATGACACTAATTAGGTCTTATGCCAAGGAGTTGGGGCAACAGATGTAATCATGAATTTGTGGTCTCTGTAGAGTAGATAAGGCTTCCAAACCATGTGGAAGCTGAACTTAGCAAGGAAGCTTAGTAGTTATCCTCCAGATGCTCAGCTTGTAAATACCAGAGGTGTTATTTTAAATACCAAATAGTAGATTAAGTGCATGGATTTTTTCTTAACTCAGATACAAATTCAGTGCATAAATTCCATTTTCAGGTCTGGCAATCTGTCAGATAGCTTCCTTTAAAGTTATTGGGAGAAAATCTACTAAAAATGATTGATTAAATTCATGATAGCTTTTACTCTTGGTTAAGATCTTGCCTTTCCTCCAGGGCTGAGCAGACTTAAATTGTTACATGAGTTTATATAGTATATAGTTTGTTGTCAAATATTTATCTCTGTCTAAAAATGAAGTGTCCTGAAATACAATTTCTTTTTAACTGAATAAATCAATGAGAGAAAGAGAAATATCTTCTCATTTAGCCAATTTTTAATCAATATTTTTATGAAAGGCTGAAGTATTAACTGAATCCTATCCTTTGCCATCTGAAATATAATTTGTGTGTGCACATCAGAGTTTGGACTTCATGTTCGGAAAGGAAAATTAATTTATAGGAGCAAACAACTGTAAGAGTAGAGGCAATGCCAGAAATGAATGAGATTCAATTATATAAAACAAATGGGACCTTAATCATCACAGCAATAGAGAAATCTCAAATTCAATTACACCCTGGATTTTCATGTTTTTAATTTGTGGACATTTTTATGTCTCTTATTTTACAGAAGCCTTTGAAATTGTTGTTCGCCATGCCAAGAACTATACCAATGCCATGTTCAAGAACAACTACCCAAGCCTGACTCCACAAGCTTTTGAGTTCGTGAGTGAATTTTTCACAGATGTGTCTCTCTACATCTTGGGTTCTGACATCAACGTGGATGATATGGTCAATGAATTGTTTGATAGCCTGTTTCCAGTCATCTATACCCAGCTAATGAACCCAGGCCTGCCTGAATCAGCCTTAGACATCAATGAGTGCCTCCGAGGAGCAAGACGTGACCTGAAAGTATTTGGGAATTTCCCCAAGCTTATTATGACCCAGGTTTCCAAGTCATTGCAAGTCACTAGGATCTTCCTTCAGGCTCTTAATCTTGGAATTGAAGTGATCAACACTACAGATCACCTGAAGTTCAGTAAGGACTGTGGCCGAATGCTCACCAGAATGTGGTACTGCTCTTACTGCCAGGGACTGATGATGGTTAAGCCTTGTGGTGGCTACTGCAACGTGGTCATGCAAGGCTGTATGGCAGGTGTGGTGGAGATTGACAAATACTGGAGAGAATACATCCTCTCTCTCGAAGAACTTGTGAATGGCATGTATAGAATCTACGACATGGAAAACGTACTGCTGGATCTCTTTTCGACAATCCATGATTCCATCCAGTACGTCCAGAAGAATGGAGGAAAGCTGACTACCACTGTGAGTACCAGTCTACAGTTTCAGAAAAACTGGGAGTTATCGGGGTGGGGAGGCTGGGCCAGCAGCAGGTGCTGATGGAAAGAAACGAGAAAAAAATCAGACATTGGTTAGGGATGACAGATGAACTGAATGATGTCACAGAGCTAAGTAGTGCATTAAGACCACAGGCCAGGCTGGGTGCACATCTATAATCCTAGTACTTTGGGAGGCTGAGGCAGGAGGATTGCTTGAGGTCACGTGTTTGAGACCAGCCTGAACAAGAGTAAGACCCCATCACTACAAAAAATGAAAAAATTAGTCAGGCATGGTAGCACACACCTACAGTCCCAGCTTCCCAGGAGGCTAAAGCAGAAGAATTGCTAGAACCCAGGAGGTTGTAGCAAGCTATGATGGCACCATTGTACTGTAGTCAGGGTGATAGAATGGAACTCTAACTAAAAATAATAATAATATAATAATAATAAGCCACAGGCTATGTGGAGTCATAAAACCTGGCTTTTAATTTTAGCCCCAGACACTTTCTTACTGTGAGGCACTGGGGAGTCATTTTGTCTTTATGAGCCTCATTTTTCTGATTTGTGAAATACAAATAAAAAGAATATTTTCTTCAAGGGAATAACATATGTTAAAGCACCTAGCGTGTGTCTGGTGCACAGTAAGTCTTTAATAAACATTAGCTATCCTTACCATTATCATCAGATAGCATAATCCTCATGACAACCCTGTGAGGTGAGAGCCATTATCTTCACTTTATAAATGAAGAAACTTAAGCTTAGTGAAACTGCAGCTTGCCCAAGGGCACCCAGTTATAGTGAATGGAAAAGCCATGCTTCCAAATCTGACCAGGTCTCTCTTTAATTTGGTTATCACCAATTTTTTAGATTCTGATTTTATTTTTGTGCTGTGAATCGTGTACATCACATTACCAGTTTGAGTACTGACTTTAAACACAAGAGACCCACCTAGTGCCGAGTAACTTAACCTCACAAGAACAAGCAAGGCAAACATCCATGTTCTCCACTGGTGGTGTTTATAGTCTTAGTTGTAACAGTCTAATTTGTAATGGAGGAAGGACAGTTCTGTAAGTGAGGCAGCAGTTTGCTTGGTTTCAGTCAGACATTGTTAGTCACAGACACACAGGAAGCAGCCAGTTCAAATGTAAGGCAGAGCATATAGCCAACAGTGACCAGTCAGCTCCCCCCGAGGTAGTATCTGATCAGTAAATGTTGCCAGCTTTGTAGGAGGAGGTGGCAGAATAGTATACTGCACTACCATTGCTCAACTCCTGTTACATGCCACATGCTCTGCTGGCCAGTTTACATAAATTATTTCACAGTAAACCAGGAGATCAGTCCTGATATTGTCCCTATTCTACATGGGAGAAAATTAATATATATATATTTTTTGAGACAGAGTCTCATGCTGTCACCCTGGGGTTAAGTGCCATGGCATCATCATAGCTCACAGCAACCTCCAACTCAGACTCTTTAGCTAAAGAGATCCTCTTGCCTCAGCTTCCTGAGGAGCCCGCCACAGGAGCCCACCACAATTCCCAGCTAGTTTTTCTATTTTTATCTGTCTATCTATCCATCTATCTATCATCTATCTATCTATCATCTATCTATCTATCTATCTATCTATCTATCTATCTATCTATCTATCTATCTATCTATCTATCTATCTGAGTCTCACTCTGTTGCTCTGGGTATAGTACCTTGGAATCAGAGCTCGCAGCAACCTCTTGAGCTGAAACAATCCTCTTGCCTCAGCCTCCCAAGTAGCTGGGACTTCAGGTGCCTGCCATAATGCCCAGCTAGTTTTTCTACTTTTAGTAGAGATGGGGTCTTGCTTTTACTCAGGCTGGTCTCAAACTCCCAAGCTCAAGAAATCTGCCCATTTTGGCCTCCCAGAATGCTAGCATTACAGGCGTGAGCCACTGCGCCCAGCCAAGAAAATTAATTTTAGAGAGAATAAATACCTTGCCCAAGATCACAAAGCTAGTTTTTTATTCCTTTTTTTAATATTTTTGCTATTTTAGAAATATTTAATTTTTCCTAATTAAAAAAATCATTATGAGTTAATATGAAGGTACAGACAATTAGGTTACATTATTTCTGTTTGTAAGGTAAAGTCCAAAGTCTGATTTGTAATTGACTCCTTCACCCAGGAAGTATACCATATATTCCTACGTTGTACCTGATAGGAGGGAACTAATTGAACCCCCTACCCCTTCTTTAATTTTTCATTTTTCTGTAAGGACACTTGAATTCCAGTGTTTGTAGCAGCTCAGTTCACAATTGCAAAGATGTAGAAACAGCCTAAGTGCCCATCAACCCAGGAATAGATTAATAAACTGTGGTATATGTATACCATGGAATACTATTTAGCCAAATTTTTATTTATTTTTTTATTTCTTTTCTTTTTTTGTCAAATTAATATAAGGGTACAAAATTTTAGGTTACATTGTTCTCACTTCAAAGGTAAGGTTCAAGTTGTAGAGAGCCCTTCACCCAGGGGATGTGCTGAACACCCTCATGTTGTGCACATTAGGTGAGATTGATCCCACCAATCACCCTCCCTCTTTCCAAATATCGCCCTTTCTTTTCCCCCTCCCATGTCCCTCTTCACCCCTCCCTCTTGCTAGACCATATTTGTGTTTTACCATTTGTATGAGCATATAATTGTTTATGTATTGGTTTCATATTAGTATTGAGTACGTTGGATTTTTTTTCCCATTCTTGGGATACTTTACTAAGAAGAATGTGTTTCAACTCCATCCAGGTAAACACAAAAGATGTAAAGTCTCCATCTTTTCTTATGACTGAATAGTACTCCATGGTATACATATGCCACAGTTTGTTAATCTATTCATGGGTTGACGGGCAGTCGGGTTGCTTCTATGACTTGGAAATTATGAACTGAGCTGCAGTAAAAGTTCTAGTACAAATGTCTTTGTGGTAAAATGATTTTTGTTCTTCTGGGCAGACATTTACTAATGGGATTGCAGTATCAAATGGAAGGTCTACTTTTAGTTCTTTGAGGGTTCTCCATACTTCTTTCCATAAAGGTTGTATTAGTTTGCAGTCTCACCAGCAGCAAAGAAGTGTTCCCTTTTCACATCCATGCCAGCATCTGCAGTTTGGGGACTTTGTGATATGGGCTAATCTTATTGGAGTTAGGTGATACCTCAAAGTGGTTTTGATTTGCATTTCTCTGATAATTAAAGATGATGAGCGTTGTTAAATGTGTTTTTGGCCATTTGTCTGTCATCTTAAGAGAAGTTTCTGTTCAAGTCTCTTACCCACTTAGAAATGGGGTTGTTTGCTCTTTTCTTGATTAATTTGAGTTCTCTATAGATTCTAGTTATCAGGCCATTGTCAGATTCATAACATGCAAAAATCTTCTCCCATTCCAAACACTGTCTGTTTGCTTTGTTTGCGGTACCCTTAGATGTGCAGAAGCTTTTTAGCTTGATCAAATCCCAGTTATTTCTTTTTGGTGTTGCTACAGTTGCCAGGGGAGTCTTCCTCATAAAATCTTTTTCTAGGCCAATATTTTCAAGTATTTTCACCACACTGTCTTCTAGAATTTTTATCGTTTCATGTCTTAGATTTAA
The DNA here is from genome assembly GCA_963574355.1 of Loris lydekkerianus. Classification (NCBI taxonomy): domain Eukaryota; kingdom Metazoa; phylum Chordata; class Mammalia; order Primates; family Lorisidae; genus Loris; species Loris lydekkerianus. Next base: position 32,883 of record CAUYPK010126090.1, read on the forward strand.
ATCCGTTATTCAGTGAGAATCAATTTTTGTCAATGTTGAGAAGTGTGGTTCCAGTTTCAGTCTTCTATATGTGGATAACCAGTTCTCCCAGCACCATTTATTAAGTAGGAATTCTTTTCACCAGTTCATGCTCTTGTTAGGGTTATCAAGGATCAAATCTTGATAGGTGGCTGGGTTCATCTCTAGATTCTCTATTCTATTCCATAGATCTGTGTCTCCATTTTTGTGGCAGTGCATGCTATTTTTTTTTTTCTGATTCGCATATGAAACTAAGTACTATTTTTTTTTCAAGTTCTTCAAAGTATGACATTGGTGCTTTGATGGGGATTGGATTAAATCTGTAGATTGCTTTGGGTAGTATGGACATTTTAACAATGTTGATTCTTCCCAGCCACAAGTGTGGTATGTTTTTTCCATTTGTTAATGTCTTCGTTATTTCTTTTCTCAGGGTTTCATATTTTTCTTTCTTTTTTTTTTAATTTTTATTTTTACATATACAGGTGTTAATTGGGTTTCCATTTTTTTACCTTCACAAAATTAAAAAGACTTAAAATTTAATAACAATAACACTGTTTAAGATAAGGACTAGAAACAAAAACCTCATAAAGAATGAACGAACATAAATACATTCAGAAAAGGAATCAGACAATTGCTACATCAAAATATTAAGCAATGATAATAATAATGCAAAGAAAGTAACATTCACATTGTCAAATATGAGTATGTCTATTATAGAATGCTTTGACTCTGAGATTCAGTATGGAGTCATCAGTTAACTTCTTATTTTTTTAAGTATCGAAAAATAGACAATATTTATAAATAAAAGTAAAAGATAATTTAAAAAAAAATCGTGCTAAATCTTATAGACAATAGAAAAAGAAGAAATACTTCAAAATCATTCTACTTGATCTGGGTATCCCGGATATTTTCTTTATAGAGATCTTTCATGTCCTTGTTAGATATATTCCCAACCATTTCATCTTCTTTGGTGCTTCCATAAAAAGAATAGAATCTTTGATTTTATTCGCAGCTTGACTATTGTTGGCATATATGAAGACTACTGATTTGTGGGTATTGATTTTATATCCCGAGATATTGCTATATTCCTTGATCACTTCTAAGAGCTTTGTAGTTGAGTCCCTGAAGCTTTGTAGTTGAGTCTCTGCAAAGAGCGAGAGTTTGACCTCCTCAGTCCCCATTTGAATACCCTCGATCTCTTTCCTGATTGCAATGGCTAGGACTTCTAGCACTATCTTGATCAGAAGTTGTGACAGTGGGAATCCTTATCTAGTTCCAGTTCTCCCAGCACCAAAGTGGAAATGCTTTCAGTTTTATTCCATTCAATATGATATTGGCTGTGGGTTTGCTGTAGTTGGCCTCTATCAGTTTAAGAAATGTCTCACCTAAACCTGTTTTCTTAAATGTTCATATCAAGAAAGATGCTGGATTTTGTCATAAGGCTTTTCTGCATCAATTGAGAGAATCATATGGTCTTTGTTTTTGATTTTATTTATGTCGTTAATTATATTTACTGTGTTACGTATGTTGAACCAACCTTTTATCCCTGGGATAAAACCCACTTGATCATGGGGTATAACTTTTTAAATTTGTCACTATATTCTGCTTGCTAAGATCTTGCTGAATATTTTTGCATCAATAGTCATTAATGATATTGATCTATAGTTTTCTTTTTTTGTCAGGTCCTTTTTTGGTTTGGGGATCAGGGTGATATTTGCTTTTTAGTACGTATGGGGAGGATTCCTTCTTTCTCTATGTTTTGGAATAGATTATGCAATATAGATACTCGTTCCTCTTTGAAGGTCCAGGGCTTTTGTTTTTTGGGAGATTTTCTATAGTTGTTGCTATTTTATTGCTTGATATAGGTCTATTTAAAATTTCTAATTCTTTCTAGTTGAGTTTAGGAAGGTGGTGTGCTTCCAGGTATTAGTCCATTTCTTCTACATTTTCATGTTTCTGGGAATAGTTTTTTATAGTAATTGTTGAGGATCCTTTGTATTTTTGTGGTATCTGTTATTTCCCATTTGTTGCTTTTGATTGATGTTATTAGAGATAACTTTTCTATTTCTGCTTAATCTAGCCAAGGGTTTATCAATTTTATTAATCTTTTCAAAAACCAACTTATTGTTTCACTGATGTTCCTAATGATTCTTTTGTTTTCAATTTCATTTAATTCTGCTTTAATTTTGGTTATTTCTTTCCTTCTGTTGTGTTTGGGGTGGATTGTTCTTCCTTTTCCAGTTGCTTGAGACAGCTAATTACACTGTTGACTTTCTCTCTTTCTGTTTTCTTTCTTTTTTTTTTTTATTGTTAGGGATTCATTGAGGGTACAAGAAACTAGGTTATACTGATTGCATTTGTTAGGTAAAGTCCCTCTTACAACTGTGTCTTGCCTCCCAAAAGGTGTGTCATGGGTGGCGCCTGTGGCTCAAAGGAGTAGGGCACTGGCCCCATATGCCGGAGGTGGTAGGTTCAAACCCAGCCCTGGCGAAAAACTGCAAAAAAAAAAAAAAAAGGTTTGTCACACACCAAGACCTCATACCCTTCTCTCCTTCCCTCTCCCTATTCCTCCTTTCTCCCACCTTCCCTTCTTCTTTTCCTCCCTAGTCTCCTCTTCCCCCACCCCACTGTGTCATTAATTGTCATTAATTGTCCTCATATCGAAATTGAGTACATAGGATGCTGCTTCTCCATTCTTGTGATGCTTTACTAAGAATAATGTCTTCCACTTCCATCCAGGTTAATACAAAGGCTGTAAAGTCTCCATTTTTTTTTTAATGGCTGAAGACCTCCCATTTGATCCTACAACCCATGACTGGGCATCTACCCAGAAGGAAAAAAATCCTTTTCTCATAAGGACACTTGCCCTAGACTGTTTATTGCAGCTCAATTTATAATTGCCAAAATGTGGAAACAGCCTAATGCCCACTAACCCAGGAATGGATTGACAAGCTGTGGTATATGTATACCATGGAATACTATCAGCCATGACCTGAGCTTTGATGTGAGCTGTTGCGCAGAAGACAGAATTAGCTATTTCACCAAAGCCTGAGTATACTGAAAATTTAGTCTTCACAGTACAGCCTTCCCTGGGTCCTGGACACTGCCCAGAATGACATGCAGAGAGAAGGAAGCACATTCCTGACCCCACTTCAAGAGAAAATATAATCACAGCTCAATCCTGAGGTGATAAGATCCATACACATAGATTTAAAAGCAACTATTAGTAATTATATTATATTTTATTAGAACAGAAGAAAAGTCTAAATAGATGACCTCAGATGCTACCTTAGAAAGCAAAAAACAGAGCAAATTAAAACCCAGGTCAGTAAAAGGCAGGAACTAATTAAGAATAGAAATCAACAACAACAAATGATGTCAGAGACACTATGTGGGTGGAGAGAAATGTACTTTAAGTATAAAGGCTCAGATGTAAAATTGATTCTTGATGTAAAAATTATTCTTGTAAAATCAATCAAGAAAATTTCTAGATTAATCAAGAGAAAAAGACTATGGATTACCAACATCAGGAATGGGACGGAGAACATGACATGTAGTGAGACGGTGCCCAGCATGCCCTGACAAGTCTCCACTTACAGTTGGGTGACACTCGTGCTGTGTCCTGTAGTCAAAATGTGTCCCTCTGGGCCCAAAGCCTTAAACTCTGAAGAGCCCAGAGTTGTGGGGCCAGGAAAGAGAAAACTTGCCAGCTAGTCAGTGGATGTGGTGACAGACAGGATCATCCCTGTCTTTAACCCCTGGTTGTACATTTAGTATAAGGGGACAAATTCAGAGCTTTTTGTTTATGAATACTTGAGTAAAGGAATACTGTTGCTTAAAAGCAGGCCTCCAAAATTCCTCCCATAAATACTGAGCAGTCTCCCTCATCACCACAGCCTGGTTTCTGTCTTTTTTCACCCTACCCTTGTAATCCAACTCAAAGCAGACCCTTTGTTTAAACAATTTATCCGTTTGACCCCCTGCTACTTCTGGAGTGAACTAGGTCTGTCTGCAGGGGAGACACTTCATGCTCCCTACAGGCCTCCCCCTGTGTCAGGCGGCTGCAGGTGTTGTAGCCCCAGATGTGAGGAGCTCTCCTGTACTGGGGCCAGGAGCCGGTGGTTCTTTGCGGCTCTTTCCCAGTTAACCTCGGAGGCCATGTGGCCCAGGTGCTGCAGCTCCAAGCCTCAGGAGCACAGTCCACACCCATCACTTACAGCCTCCTTTGTGTTACAGGCCTAAGGTGTCTAGTCTGTTGTGGCAGCAAGTGCTAATTACCTTGATTAATAAGTCTACTCTTCACAGGTCCACCGTGAATGGAAAACAATTTAGGATGCCGATTAAAGATGTTTTACACTTGGAGAAAGACTGGTCAACTAGGAATTTATTGTGGGTTGCTACACCCGTAGCACTACGCTCAGTGAGAGCCCCTCCCATGGTTGCGGATGCCCTTGTGTCACCAGATGAACAGAGACCAGGTATTTTGGAAGCACACCAGATCAGCTTCATTAGTTATACCTGGATACTGACAAGGCTCCAGTCTGCCCAGTGATGCAGAGCGTGTCCAGGACTGTGTAGTCACGTTCCTTTCCTGGCTGACTTTCTAACTCTCGGTTAGTCCCATTCTTATAACTCCACATCACCTGCTGATTTCCTCAGTGTGCACAACACATTCTTCCTGCACGTCAGTCTACCCAGAGTGTGCTGCGCTGCTGCTGGGGCACCTCATTTACTTACTTGAGTCTTGGGGTGAATTTTGAGCAATTCCTGCTGCTGTGGTCATTTGTTATTTTTTTTTTTTTTTTTTTTTTTAATCACTGTCCCATCAGTTCAGATGCCTTTTGCTTTGAAGACACAATTTGTGGCCTCATCCTTCCAACTCCTCCATTTTCCTCTCTATTCTTTTATAAAATAAAACGTATTAACCCTATAATGAGACCAGTAGCATTGTGCAGTAGGTGTGAATCAGTCGGAAGTGGTTTACATGTGTAATTATGTGGCCTACTCGGGAAGGCAGAGGAAACAGAAGCTCAGGGAAGACATCAGAGACATGTTAGGGACCTGATTCTAGATAGAAATCTAAGTCTCTAAATCTAGATGGAGAAATAATAACATGGATATGAAAGATACTATTAAACTAATATCAATAAACTTACTCAGTAAACTACTAAACATTGCCAAGGGAAAGAAGACCAAATAAATTGAGAGATAGGCTGAAGTCTTGAATTGAGGGAATCAATATTGTAAAGATATTAATTCTTCCCAAATTGACGTGTAGATTCAAAACATTTCTAATTGAAATCCCAAAGTCCCAGCAAGCTTTTGGTTTTTTGAGGTTTTTTTCTTTCTTTTTGGGGTGGGAATTGAGATGCCGATTCTAACATTCACGTGGAAATGTGAAGGAATAGCCAAATACCTCTGGGAAAGAACAAAATTGGGGAAGTCCTACTAGGGTGATTTTAAGACATAAAATTATTGTAATCAAGACAGTGGGGTAATGGTGTCACAATGAACAAATATAACAACAGATATAATGGGGAAATAAGTTTTATATAAGGTCTGACAATTAAGTTCATGAACTCATCCTAGAAAAAATGTTACATACCTCATGGCTGAATGAACTATGGTCACCTTCAAAGCACTCCCCTTGGGAAGCTGTCACCAGCGCCTAGTCGACACTTCAAAACAATTTTGGAACTCTTTCTCTGAAATGGCCACCAGAGCTGTCATGATATGAGGTCTGACAATTAAGTTCGTGTACTCATCCTAGAAAAACTGGAGTGAAGGGTGAACTGGCAGGTGGTGTCAGAGCAAAGCTTCCCAGGGAGAACTTGAAAGGTGACCATAGTGATGTTCAGCAATGAGGCATGTGGCATTTTTTTCTAGAATGAGTTTATAAACTTAATTTTCCAACCTCGTATATGGTCAATTGATTTATGATAAAGGATTAAAGATAGTTCAATGGAGAAAAGAGAGTCTTTTTAACAATTGATGCTGGAACAATTGGACATCCTTATGCAAAAAACGAAATAATAAGTGTTGTGCCCTGATCCTGAAATCCCCACAAAGACCACCAGGGAGCCGAATCTGATGCAAAAGCAAAAGAGCCATTTTA